>BQNB010014909.1:44391-67707 GCA_026074375.1 Tanacetum coccineum | reverse complement strand
AGAAGGCGACTTATCTTTCATTCAGTTCCCACCACTTAACACACGCGCTTTTATGAGTCAGTATATTCGGAATTCAGAAGATGAGCAAGTTGACGGAGGTAGTGACTTTATCAACATGTCCGATATCAAGTTTATTATGTAAAGTATGTAAAAGCAAACAAACATCGATTTGTTTGTCAAGGTATGTAAAAGCAAACCACCACCATCGTCGCAAGGTATGTAAAAGCAAACAAACATCAATTGATCAAGTCACCACTAACCACCGATGCAAAGTTTTATCTATTACATGTAAAAAGTCTATTGCAAACTTTTATCTATTGCAGGTAAATTGTGTAATCTTGCATGTGTGATTAGGATCGACGATTACTTTGCTACCTATGGATAGGATTAAACAATGTTTTAGAGGTATAAATTTGTTTGTCAGTTCTGTTATATGTTCGAAAAAGATGCAGGGAAGGTCATACCTAATCCACAAACAAGATGCAGGTAAGATCAAAGCTAGATAAAGGATTTAAATCAAAATTATAATACATCAATTTCAGTTTGTAGCTAAGTCTTCAAAATTAGTTTATCTAAATCAAAGGTATGCTTTTGTATTCTGATTTGAAGGTTTCTTAAATTTTAGTTTCATCTGTTTTCATTGGTTAGGGTTTGAAGGATGGGGTGTTTGGCCTTAGGAGGGATATGTTTGGATTTGATTATTGCAAAATAAAAGTCACGGGAAGAGGTCATTGTTTTACTTGGCCACATCTTTGTAAGTCCATTATGGGGAAATAGAAACACAGGTTAGAGTTATTTCAATAATCGCAAACTTCTACCTTAATATGAATTGAAGTAATTATCATTGATGTTACTAATGTTGAATAACCACAACACAAGTTTTCGTTAAGATTCATTTGATTACTACATTTAGGCACTTTTAGTTGGACATCGAGATGGTAGAGTAAACGACGAAAAGAAGAGAAACACTAGCTTTTTGACATAGGAGAGGTACAATTTAAATCCGTATACCATGTAACTTCAATTGCATATCCACTGCATATAATCACAGGCAATTTTTTCAGAATTCATTCCTAGTTTTCAGCCATGCGTCAGTAAGTACATTTAATATTCTCCAAGTTACTATGTTTTTTATGTCTAAAATTTTATATTAGCATTTCCACTAAGCATAACCTGCAAATTTTATAAATTGTACATTTTCTTAGCAGAATATATTCGGTGTATTCAAAAAGTTAGCGAACAATTGGTATCAGGAGACGCAACCAGAAAACGAGTGACAAGAAGGAATATCGATATCCATAATCTTTAGTTAATAAACTCTATTGCTAAATATATATATTCCACTAACAATGCTTGCAGCCTGGCTAGAAATATCATGCATAATATTTGCTATTGGTGGGAGCTTGATTTGGTTTCTTTAAATTCTTACTCGGACTGGATTATCTGGTTCACAAGCATCCGGCTCAACAAGAAAAAGAAGGAGATCCTCGAAGGCATATGTCTAGTCTCTTGGTGGTTCATTTGGAATTTCAGAAACCAGACTATATTCGCTAAAGTTTGCCCGAAGAAAGAATTTATCTTTGATAATATTGTTCAATCTTCATTTTTTGGATTTCAAATCGTTGTAATGTAAACATTGATTGGGTCTCTTGGCTAAAGAACCCAAATCTTCTTTCCTTGTAATTCCTAACTCCTTGCTAGTTTTTTTTAATATATCCGCCGTTCAAAAAAAATATGCTTAATATAATTGAATGTTTCTTTTTCCGTATCAGGAGCATTAGGTTTACCATGTTGAACAAAACGGCGCGAGTTTTTGTTATGGAAATGTACATGGTAATGGAAAAGCCTATTATAATAGTTGTGAGTTCATGTTGGAACACAACAAGGTACTATATATCTTTTTTACACATACTTATCTCCAAAAACAAAACATCTCTAAATATTAGCCGGAGTAAATTGCATAAATCGTCCTTAAAGTTTGGCCAAATTGCATGTTTTGTCCCAAAACAGTTACGAAGTCAAGGATCGTCCTGTGGGAAACCTTTGGTGCAAGTATCGTCCCTGCAGGGACCGATACTTGCACCAAATTTGCAATGTTTCCCCACAGGACGATACTTTTCACCAAAGGTTTCCCACAGGACATCCTTTGCACGTTTCGAAATGTTGGGACGAAACATGCAATTTTGCCGACACTTTAAGGACCATCAATATGCTGCTTAATGGGGCAAAGTGCGGTTAACAAAAGAACGAAAGGCCTTTATACTAAGGATAGACGTAGTAAGACCATGGTACTTTAACAAGTGTACCACTTGTGGAAGGAAAGTAGCAACCGGGTTTCAACATCAACATTGTCAACAATTTGGTTCACAGCAAACATCTGATTACAGGTCTTGTAAAATGCACATCAACTATATATTTTAAGTATATATAACATAAGACCTTTCCTTTTAATTCTGTAATTAATAACAATACACATGTCCACTGTGTACAGCTACTGCTTTAAAGCAATTATCAATGATTAAACTGCAGCCGTAATGCTAACCTACTTCAGCCCAGAAACACACTCATGACAAAAGACTGCAATGAAGTTCATAGCAAAAAGGGAAACAAAGATCCGTATCAGATTCCACCTTCACTAAGGGTATTGGAAAACACAAAACATGTCTTTCTGTTTCACTTTGCTAACGGAAGCAAACACGGTCGCCTAGATTTCATTTTAGATAAAACTGTGGATGAGAAACCACTACTGCTAGCCGCACCTACTGTAACACCAACCGAAGCAGCAGCAGCATCACCCGCAGGCATATCAATGGATAAATGATTGTAATAAATAACGTGTTTTTGTTTTAGCTGGGCCGCAACTATTTCTGAGTTTGTCAAGTTCAATATGCAAGTTTCAAGGCCATACTGCTAATGTGGTAATCATAATTCTATTCATATAAGTTGATTTTCACTATATGATAATATGCTACATAGTATTTAGAAGAAATAATTACGATCTTAAACAACAGGAAGTTATTTTGTCAAATGAAGTACTAGGTTGAACCACTTGCAAAAACTAAAAATTGCAAAAAGAAAAGACAAAAAACACACAAAACTAACGTTACTTCATACGGTGTTTATCAAAATAAATTCTAACACCTAACCGACAGTTGTAGATGTTGCTGTTTGACTGATGATTCAGTCATCCAAACATAGATGATTGCCATTTTTGGTTAGGTTGCCGCAACATCTCCACTTGATAGATCTCAAAATTCACAACGCACCTGTCTCGTCTCATTCAGGCTGTAACAATTTTATATACTTAAATTTTCTGAGAGGTATTTAATATATTTTTTCCCACCATTTAGCTCCTTTAATTATGCAAGCGCTAATCCATTACTTTGTGTGAAGTTTGATAACACTGAGCTATGAACTCATGGGAGGTGAAAAGGAATTTCATATGAATTATCATGGCACGAAGGATTGTTATGCAGGTGGTGTTGTGAGAGTGCTCATACAACAACCAAAAAAATGAAAACCATTATTAAATGATAACATCTAATATATTTTTTGTTTATGTTACTATGTGTGCCACTGGGTTCAAAATATAAAACCAAATATTTAAACATGTTCATTTCCTGTTATATTATTTTAGTTTTGATCGAATTTGGTTTCAACCCAAAATAGTCATACCCAAGCTAGGACTCGGTCCAATTAGATACCAGAATGTGATGATTATGTGATTCAGTTGATCAAAAAAGAAATATATATTCAACATTTTGGCACAAAAGCCTGCGAAATCACATCATTTATTGGTCATCGGTAAATAAAAAGTCATTGAATTTTTATTAAAAACAAATGGAGCTTTTATATATGGTCACATCGTGTTACAATACAGAATACTAATAGGCTGAACGAGCAAATATTTTATAAACTGGGTGGTTCGATTGGGAAGTTGTTGGTGACTCATGCCATGATACTTTCGGGAAGAACGTTATCTACATTCCGTCTCAAATGAAAACATAATAAGCCATTGGACGACCAACAAAGGTTAACTTATCCTTTATAGCAACTTTTGTTCTATTCTGTTATGAACGCTGAAGTTTGAAACTTTTTATACTTCATTACTTTTATACAAATTTGTTTTTGATAACTGTTGACAGAAATCCATAGGAAATCCCATGGACTGAGGCTGCAGCTGAATATGTCGCGGTGCATCATTTCAGATTGCAGCGCTCGAGTATCCTTTGTATGTAAAGTCAAGAAATCTCACTGGAGAGCCTGTACAAGGGATTAAGTCTAACACATATTTAGATCGTATGTAGATACATTCTATTTGTAATGGAACAGAAATCCAATGACTTCTCTTCTAAAATGTTATTCAACACTTTTGAATTTAAAATGTTACAAAGTATGGTTATTCATTTCATAGGTAAATTTGTGAGACGTGTATGTTTAAGCTTCGGCACACGACACCTCTCAAACTTAAGTAAAACTATCAGAAGTGTCCATGTTGGCCCCATTGTAAGTATTACAAAGTATATTTCTAAACTTGACAATAGCTTTTCCATGTTTCAATTTCTATTAGTGTAGAGCCTTCAATTTGCAAATATGCATACTAACAATATTTTCTTTTCATGTAGGCCTAAAACCCATGTCATTTTTATTGTTGTTGTTTTTGTGGGCATTTGAAGGATAATATTCAGTAACAAGTAAACTCAAAGTACACGTTGATGATCCGGGGTGTCTACAAAGCTAACAAAAATTTCGGAGACTTATTGTAGTTTGAGTGGTGAAGTTTGGTTATTAGTTTATGTAATCCGTCAATTAAAACAATACATTTGTTATTATTTAAGTTACAACTATAATAATTGTAACAAGAGTGTAACAATCAGATTTTTCCCACAGACTCATCCCGGTGTAACGCACGGGTGTCGCCAAGCCTCGTTTTATAAATGATATACTATGATGCAATTTAATTAGACTGTGTCTTCAACTATTCAAAATAGGCCAAGCTACTTAAAAAAACACTTGGGCCGGCCCAAACCGGGAGTCCAATAAAAAAACATTGTAGCAAGCGCATCAAAACGGTAGCATTTCTTTCTATCTATAGTATAATTAGGCTTATAAAAGTATGTGGTCTACAACTACAATTACAGTATCTCACCTAGGCCCACGATTTACATGATGTACAGTCCTATAGTTTTATCAAACACGTAGGCTTTACTAGGGTGTTTATCGGCTTGTTCGGTTATTATTTTTAGTATAACAGAATACCAAACCCAAGCGAATTAAAATAAAGTTGAACCGAACCAAAAACCAAACCCTCATAATCGAAAACTAACCTAATAACTCGAATTATATAAACTTAATTATTTATTCATTTATTTGTATAAAATTTTAGCCAAATAAGTTACAAGCTTAAAAAATATTATATTTATATTAAGCAAGAGTAAATAGAATTTTTTTTATATATATATAAATATAAGAAAGAATATATATTTATATTAATTTGGTTTTCGGTTCGGTTTTCAGTTTAGACTGCTAAAACATAACCGAACCGATAATCAAATATTTAATTCGGTTCGGTTCAGTTTTGACAAATTGGGTTCGGTTACAAATTCGGTTCAATCACTTTTGATTCGGCTAGGTTTTAGTTTTCGTTTTGTTCGAGTATTCCCCAAATGAACACCCTACAGTTTACATACATGTACTCATTCATGAATCTAGTTGAAATAATAAATGGTTTGTTCATAACACATATAAAAACACAAGCACATACGTAAATTAGTATGAACACGGTCCCATAGGTGCAAAAATGTGTACCTAAGGTACTTTGATCAGTTTTAACAGCCCCTTGAACTTGTCCGCCTGAGAGCGCTCCTTGACTTCACATTGATCATTTTCAAAACTATCAGGCGCAACAGTTGCTAAATCTTCTGAATCAGGTATAGCTGAGCTCACACATGTACTTGAGAAAAGAACATTTTCATTCTGCTTCTCGGATTTGAAGTTTTCAGTATAAACTTTGTCTGGAACATGAACTTCACCACCAAGCTTTTCCCCTTGAATTTGCTCCAAAGATTTGGCAGCCAATTCAGTAAAAAGCGGCAGAATTAGCATAAGTTACTAAAGTCCGCAATAGAAAAAATGATAAAAAGGCGTAATATGTGACATTTCCCTAAGATTTAAAGTAATAAGTACAGGCTCTTTTACATTTCATGATGATTTCCACCTATGCCCCAGGGCAACATAATTAATTTTCCACATGTTTATCTTGCCCTTAAATATTCATTCATTTGGATTAGTACTCTAAGATTGGTATTGGTATGTGCTTAATTACACATACCATTTTCCATC
The DNA here is from genome assembly GCA_026074375.1 of Tanacetum coccineum. Lineage (NCBI taxonomy): Eukaryota > Viridiplantae > Streptophyta > Magnoliopsida > Asterales > Asteraceae > Tanacetum > Tanacetum coccineum. Next base: position 61,365 of record BQNB010014909.1, on the reverse strand, counting down.
AAAACCGGACATAAATGACCAAAAACGTACTAAAAATACATTGTATTTGTATGTTTTTATTTATATTGTGCAGGAAATGAATATCCGACAAAAGGACAAAAAACGAAGCAAAAACGGACAAAATCGAGCACGGTATAATCCCTGGAGGTTAATCTTTTACGACCGTGGTCTAGTTTCCTTTCTTTCACTCCTGGAGGTCATCTTTTTGTGATTTTTCTTTCTTGTTATGAAATAGTCTAAGCAGTGGAAAAGCCTGGGGAATGAAGCATGACCATCATGATTTGTCTATCTCCATGTCCAGGCTGGATCAGAATCCACTCTTCTCAGAATTGTCAGCAATTAACATCTCATCTGTCTAACTGTGTACTCAGTTAAATATTTTCAGAAACTGAAATTCCGGGGGAATTGATCTTGTCTTTTACAGTAAAGGTGCCTTTTCGGGCAGATTTCAACTTCTCGTTTATAGTAAAGGTACTTTCTTTCTGGATTTCACTGTCTGCGTAGAAATATGATGTTATCTACTACACAAAGCATTCAACCGAAACATTAATACCCAAAAATATTGGTAAACAGGGCTGGCAACAATATAGAAAACAGATACCTACGAATGGATCCATAGTATCCGGTGCATAGAGGTCCAAATGATCCAACAGCTGTGAATCCTTTTGGACAGGTGGATCTCCTTTATCATCTACTGTCTTCGAGGATGTGAGCCCTGGTGTGAGGTTAGACATCGACACATCAAGCTGCAGAAAAGCGTTTATGTGTGCATTAATTAAACTACATGTGGAATCAAATTTAAAGTCACCAAGATAAAACAAAGTTGGACATCTTTGCTGAAATAAACCAGGTAAGTTTTTATGCAATATTTTCACCCTAGATAAAATGACTTTATATCATAGGCCGAAACACTCGAGAAATCTATAATTGGTAAAAATGACACTTACATGTTCCTGGCTTTTTAGCAAGTTGATATCCCTTTCAATGAATTTAAGATCTTCTGAGCTAATAAAATCGCTGCTCTTCATGAGACAGAAAGACGCTTCTCTTTTTCATGATGCTCAGAAGAAATAGATGGTATCCAACTGCAGCCTTTCTTTTGATGATGTCAGTCTTGGTGTATTATTTCCACAGTAAGCCATTTTTTCCAGGCCTGTGCTGTTTTCATTTATATCAGATGAACGTGAAGGAATCTCCTTGTTATGATTACCTTCACAACTCTGCCTGCTGTCTGGCCCATCGTCTCTTTGTGTATGATCTTGGATGGTCGCCCCTCTTTATGTTCGTCTTCGCTTACAGATTTTACATGAGTTTCTTTACGTTCTCTTACTTCTTTTCCCTTTATCATGGGTTTTATCCAAGTTCCACTTGCAATCTTGGTATATTTACAAGTCTCTGGAGACAAAGTATTTGGTTCTTTGAGTGACTTTAGACTCTCCATTGAAATAGGAAGAAAGTGGCAACTAGGTCTGTAATTTGACTGACATTGTTCTTCAATCCCCCGGGGGGGGGGAAAAGTAACACTCCATCAAAGTGGGTTTTTAAAGCCAAAAAGCGGCATTGTTGGAAGGAAGAATTGCAATTTAGTTTTTACCAAAAGAATTGCATTAGCAGTATTGTTGCGTTGTAAGAGCACTATGATTTACTAACAAATAAATGGCTATGGGCTGAAGTGACACATGCACCATGTTCCATATTGTAAGTGTAAATGCTTTGAATGTTCTTTGTGAATCGTATATAGTGGAATCGGGAAAGATATATGATAGAGAATTCACTAGGCACGGATGGAAGCTAAGTTAGCATTTGTTAGCTCTCTATTATTATTTTTGCTTGTGGCCTATGCACTTGAGGAAACATATTGAATGTAAACATTAGGCATTAAGATGAAGTTTTAGAATATGCTAAATCCAGGATGACACATGGTAGACCATAGACGGCAAATTGTATATCTGGTATGTATGCTTTTCAGTGGCAAAACGCTATCTTAATGTCATTAAAATAAAGATATCTAATGTGAAGAATTGATACATTAAAAAAAATAGAGTTAGGGTGCTTTTAATTATGCCGTTCAAAAAAAAAAGGTGCTGTTAATTACAAATCAATTAGCCGTCCAAATGCCTGACATGCAATATGGGTTTTGGTAATTGGCTAACATTCAGACACTGCCATTTAATACTAACTTCAGTTATGAACAACAAACATCTTCTCCTGTTATATTAGTATTCATGCAAATTCAAACATGTTTCCATGACGCATTTGAGATTTATACAGTGTAAATCATCTTAGTCTAGGCAATAAGCAGAACCAACTGTTATAGGTAGGTTGTGGAGAATAGAATGCAAAGAAGGCTACACATGCGTGTATTTGTGTGTGTGTACACATCAGATATATTATGATACTACTATACTAGTCACATTAAGAGATTTTAGCAGGTACCAAAATATTGTAGACCTACTCAAACAGGGAGGGAAACTTTTAGTTTTTCTTTAATCCTGCACATTTTTACTAATTATGCAGAACTTGCTTTGCATATACGCTATGCATAGATATATACTCAGTGCTGATAGAAAAAACTTAAGCATCATGACGATTTACAGAAACACGGCCAGCGATGTGAATGCAAGAAGGAACCAGTATAACTACCTCTGCACCATCTATCTTGCATGAAAATCTCTTTCCTCGCCAGAATTTTATACGAACACAGCTCTTCTTTTGAAATTCCTCCCATGCAATATCTGGAGTTTGACCAGAACAAGATTGCCCATCTGTGGAACTGATCTGAGAAGTTTTCAGATTAAAAAGTTTCTTTGCATTAATGATTAATACCAATAACCTTAGAAGCTCAAAAGTAATATCAAGTTATCCACGCACCACAAATTCAGGTCCTTTAAGCCCCTCAATGATCGCCATCTTATAGGTATTCCCGTTATTGTTCCGATGAGCAACATATCCAACAGGATATGGATGTCGGTCTTTAACCTGAGAATACAAGAGAGCTCATAAGGAGAGCATACCACATCACTTAGGCACTAACTTCTAGCAGTAACCATGTATAAGTTTACAATAATATGAACCAAGTGGATGAGGAAAACTGATTACTTCTGTTTATTCATATCATCCTTCCTCCTATTGCACTGAGTTAGTCACTCTATCCAGTTTAAACACATTATTTCAAAGGCAACCATTCAGTATAAACACATTATGCGCTCAAATGCTTAAGAAAAATAGAAAAACTTCCAAATACTGTTCCATCGATATGTTACTCTGAATCAATTTATCAATCTAAACACTATGCAAGTCCACTCTGATTATTGGTGACAAACCCTCGATACCACAGTTAACCATCTTTCCAAAGTCCAAAGTTAATATCATAAAAGCAGCTAGTTAGATATGAAATACCTAAAACTACAAGTAATACTAGCTATGGAACTTAATTTCATGCTTATTTTTATTTTTTTCTGCACATCGATCACCAAGGACATATATATCGTTTGCATCAGAAACATTTCAAAGCATCAACACATCATATTCATCCCCATTGCGTAACAACTATCCTAGTTAGCACACTAGCAATAAATCAGGACTATTTCCCTAGCGCTATATGCTACAGTGAATCAGACATTCAATACCATATAAATGTTGATAAAAATCTATAAATCTTATATCAAATTTTGTTCCCTTGGGAACCACAGAAAGAAAGTACTGCTGACAGAACCAAAGACTAGTGACGGAACGACTAGCATTGCGATTCACATATCTCGCTCAAAACGTGCCACGGATATAAGCGGTGAATATGTCACTGATTACTTCAGATTCAGCCATATTTTTTCAAAAACTATTCTGAAGGCATTAATAGCTCAATAAGTTACAAACATATAAACCAATGCAAGTATCTTCAATCGCAGTTAGTAACTAGTTCAGATTCCGACAAAATAATATTCTACAGCTCAATGACACAATAACAGCTTGAAATACAAATACTATCATCATAAATTTTTATACAGCCATAAATATTGTTTGATCATACATTTAATTCAATACATGGTTCACATTTCAACACATTCGGCCATAATTTATCGAAAACCATCCTCCTGTCATGAGTTCAATTAAAATCAGTTACAAACATCTCAGCAAACGCAATTATCTTCTATTGCGGATACTGAACTTTACTAAAAACTTTCTTACATTTACCTAAACCTAATTTAACTTGCATCAGATTCTAAATTAGGTCATCTCTAAACTCATGAAACAGCTCGATAACACAATAAGAGCTTCAGATACAAATCATACCATCAACAATCGATAAACAGCCGTAAATATTGCTGTTTCTGATTAATCAGTGATCATTTCATTTATTCGCCTACATTTACTTAAACCTAATGTATTCAGTATCAGCTTGTAAACAAGGTCGAAAATTAAACAGCTCACTAATAGCTTCAAATACATATAATATCAATCAACACTCGATAAGTCGATATACAGGCGTAAATATTCGTTAAATCGTATTCAGCCGTAATTCGTCAAAAACTATTGTGTTTCAGTTTAATCAGTTATCAATTTATCATTTCATTAATTTGAATAAATTTACATAAACCTAATGTAATCAGCATCAGATTCTAAACAAGGTCAAAACTAAACTCATTAAACAGCTCAATAACACAACAATAGCTTCAACAATCGATATACTGACGTAAATACTCCTTAAATCATATTCAGCTTCAAAAAGACAAAAACTATCATTACGCCGCCGTTTAACTTGAATCAGTCATCATTTCACTAATTCACCTTTAATAGATTCAAATTCACAATTAGGTCAAAATCAAATACATTCGATAACTTCATAAGCATTAATTTGCCTAAATTTACCTAAACCTGATTATCAGCTCAAATTTGCCTAAATCATATATTCATCCATTTTTCGGTTTTCTATTTACTAATTATAATTTCATTAATTTGCCTAAATTTAGCTAAACCTAATTTAATTAGCATCAAATTCTAAACTCATTAAACAGCTCAATATCACTTCATTAATTTACCTAAAACTAATATAATCAGCATCAGATTCAAAATTTGGCCAAAATAGCATAATAATACAATAATATCATCAAAAATCGATATATATAAAGCGAATGAAGAAATGAAAGAAAAAACAAACCCTAGATGAACTCCAATACTTCTTCTCCCAAATGACTAAATGAAGAAACGATATCTAAACCGTCCGATTTCTCTGCTTGTTCCGTCATCGTTTATTCGATATTTCGATCTCTGTGTGTGGATTAGTGTGTGTTGCAGACTCTTATGGTCACTGAACACAACGCATTTCGTGTTGTACAGATAGTGTCTCCACATCTTTAGGGCGAACACTACTGCTTCTAATTCCAAATCACGAGTCGCGTAGTTCTTCTCGTGAACCTTGAGTTGACGGGATGCATAAGCTATGACATACTCCTTCTGCATCAGAACCGTGCCCAACCCTTTGTGCGAAGCATCGTAATACACCACGAAGTTCTCACTTCCTTTGTGTAATGCCAAGATCGGTGCACCACACAACTTCTTCTTCAATAATTGAAATGCCGCTTCCTCTTTATCTCCCCACTCGTACTTCACACTCTTTTGGGTCAACTTAGTCATAGGTCTAGCAATCTTGGAAAAACCCTCGATAAACCTTCGGTAATAACCGGCAAGGCCTAAGAATTGGCGAATTTTTGTTGGAGTCTTTGGTGATGTCCAATCCTTAGCGACTCAATCTTAGTTGGATCAACGTGAACTCCTTCGCTATCAATCACATGACCGAGAAATTGTATCTTAAAGAGCCAAAAATCGCACTTCGAGAACTTGGCGTACAGTTCCTCCTTCTTAAGTAATTCCAGAATTAGATTAAGGTGCCCTTCGTGTTCCTCCTTACTCTTGGATTAGATCAATATAACATCGATGGACACGATTACGAACTTATCCAGGTATGGCTTGCACACCCGGTTCATCAAGTCTATGAATACCGTCGGTACATTGGTCAATCCAAAAGGCATTACTTGGAACTTGTAATGACCATAACGAGTCCTAAACACCGTCTTTGGTATGTCCTCCTCTCGAACTCTGAGTTGGTGATAACCAAATCTCAGGTCAATCTTAGAGTAGACACTTGACCCTTGCAACTGATCAAACAGATCGTCGATCCTCTGGAGCGGATAATGGTTCTTAACTGTAAGCTTGTTCAGTTCACGATAATCAATGCACATGCAGAGCTCCATAGGGTGAGGAACATGGTCTTATGAAACCCTTGTCAGCCAGTTCTTGCAACTGAGCGGACAACTCTTGCATCTCAGACGGAGCTAACCGATAAGGAGCTCGTGCTACAGGTGCAGCACAGGGGACTAATTCGATTTGAAATTCGACTTCTCTAGCTGGTGGAAGTCCTGGCAAGTCGACTGGAAAGACCTCCAGAAAATCCTCGACGATCGGCACGTCTGCAAGTCACTTCTCCTCCGACTTGTCTTCCGTCTTCTTCACTGAACCTGTGCCAGAAACACATGGCACCCTCTCTGAATGTACTTTTGAGTCTTAGTGCACGAGATTATGCTTAATCTTTAATTACTCCCTTCGCTGCTTTTGTCGTGACGTATCATTAATATCTCATTGTCGTAGGGAATATAAACAATCTTTTCGTCACAGACAATTACAACATGATTCTTCGACAACCAGTCCATTCCAATTACCACATCAAAGCTATCTAATTCTACGGGTATTAGGTCAGTACTGAACGGGTGATCAAGCAAGTTTAATGTACAACCCTTAATAATAGTGTTGGATTTAGCGATTCGGCCATCGGCTAATTCGATAGTATAGCTAACGTCTAATGCGGTAGGAGGGATATCAATTAAGGCATTAAACGTAGTCTATACAAAGCTTCTATCGGTTCCAGAGTCAAATGATATGTATGCATAATGGTTATTGAGAAGGAATATACCCATAATGACGTTGGAGTTTTGGGTTGCCGTCACCTCCTCATAATGCATAGGCTCTCCTATGAGCATCATTATTAGCAGTCTTGTTTCCACAATTCTGATTCTTGAATTTAGGGCAATCACTTTTGTAATGTCCCTGACTACTACATCCGAAGCATGTCACAACCCTCTGGTTCGTCACGGGGGCTCTTGGGGTTTGGGCAGCAACACCAGCCTCACAGTCCCTAGCCATGTGGCCCACCTTCTTGTAGCTGGTACACTTTACATTACATGGTCCTTCATGGTGCAATCTGCACTTGTTACAGTACGTAGCACTTTCAACATAACCTATTCTCTCATTGTTGCCCACCATGACAGCTTGAGCCACGTCTTGCCTCTTGAGAGGTGACTGCTGTACACATTTTCCCCATGGCTTGTTATCGAACTTCCTCTTCTGCTCAACACTCCTTACAGCATACATACGAACTTTCTGATCCATTAGGCCATTAGCCATCTTGATGGCATCGTGTAGTCGAACTGCCTTAGTAGAGGGAACATTACCTTGATGCAAGGACGGAACTTAATGGGGACCGGGAGGGGTCCTGGCCCCCCAAAATTTTCAGCCACAAGTACATTTTTAATCCTTATACTTTGTAGTGTTAAGCATTATTAGTACAAATGCTAAAAGAAACTGTATATTGGCCCCCCTAAAACAAATACATTATAGTTTGGCCCCTCTAATAATACTTGTCAAGTTCCGTCCCTGCCTTGATGTTATCTGGTAGACCAGATGAACCTCTTAATCTTGTCGTTCTCTTTGGGAACCATTCTGGGACACAGCAAGGTCAACTCTTAAAATCGTCACATATAACCAGCGATGTCAGTCCCTTTGACACACAAGTTCCACAACTCATTTTCTAATTTCTGAATCTTATTTCTTGGACAGTACACCTCAATCATCAGCTTTATCAAATCCTTCCACGGCATCTCATATGCCTCATCAATGCCAATAGTCTGCATATGGGAATTCCACCATGTCAGAGCTCAATCTGGCAAGGTACAAGTAGCGAACTTCACTTGAGAGTTTGGGGAACAATTGCTGATATGAAACATCGATTCCATTTTCTCAAACCATCTAACCAAACTGACGACTCATTCAGTACCACTAAAGTTGCGTGATTGACAATTGAAAAAATCCTTGTAGGTACAACCCTTAGCAACTGGTGCATTTCTTTTTGCACCTCCATTTTCCCCATTCTGATTTCCATCTCCATTATTGTTACCATGGTTTCCATTTCCTCCACTTTCGTTATCATTACCATTTCCATTATGGCTTTGGTTTTCATCAATGAGTCCAGTGTTACGATCGGCCTCTTGAGCAGCCAACGCCTCTTACACGCGTCAAGAGATTAGTTCTTTGATGGCTTCAGGTGTCATACCAGAGCGAGTAATAGTCATAATTCTAGCCAAAAATTACAACACAAGGTGAGATTTGGAACGAGGTAAAGTTAAAATACGCAATAGATAGAATTTACAAAATAAAGTTTATAAAATAAATTAGAATAACGTTTTGCCAGAACGAAGAAATAACATAATTATGTAAAATGAACGCAAGAGAAGATCATAATAATAATCAGCTTTTATTTCATACAAAATTCAAAGCCGATTACACAATTTCCAAAACGAGTATTAGGTTTCTATCCATACTACCACTACTACTACTATGATGTTGTTCAATACGTAAATAATGATGTATCAAATCTAACGGCGATAACCCAAATGCCTCCTAGCATAGGTATCAAGTCTCCCGAACCTCACACGGTCATAGAAACGAAATCGACGGATCTGCCTCAAATCCCTCTGAGCATACGATATACTACGCTAGAGACGGTCAACTCTCTACCTCTCAACACCTAACGTGACTCTGAGTCTCATGTTATCCCACTCCAACGTACCAATCCTCTCTGACATAGCAGCGCTCTGCTGACTAGTCGCCATAATCCTATGTTTATGGTCTCTCTGGACACTCTCTATAACTCTGACTCTATGAACAGGGATCTCCACCATGTGATCATATAACTCCTGCTTGACCACATCTAGTCCTCTCTGCATATCCTCTAAAGATCCATCGGCACTAACCAACTAAGGAAAATCCTCTCTAACAGGCTCAGCAAGGTCATCCGAAACAACAGGATGAGTAACTCTGTCAACCCCAATCTCAACCGTGCCTCTCGCACTTGACTCGGCCTCCTCCTCGACCTCGTCCCCAGTCTTAACTCTAACATCTGTCTCCGTAGCTGCTATAGCAAAGCAGCTGCAATACAAGCATCGATGCCTGGATATCGGAATCAATATCTGGCTCGATGTAGGGCTCGTAACTCTCCTCTGAATTAGCCTCACAATCAGTCACGGAAACAGAACCCCTAACCCTCTTACGAGGTGGTAGCAGGTCGTCATGCACGCGAAACAAGGATCCAGGTGTGGGTGCAACTGAAGATAATGAATCAGATAGGGACCTACACCTCTTACAAGATGGCCCTGCAGATGATGAATGTGATGGTCTCTCACTAACTGATCGTGCTAATGAAGAATGTCTCAAACAAGAAAAAATATGATGGGTATCTCAATGCAAGTCAGTGTGTACCCGTTAGGCCAAGTACGGTGAGGTCGACCAACATGTATCAGTTGTCCCGGTAAAACAAGAATCGCTGGTCGGCGAGGTAATCCTGGTGGTGCGGGTAAAATCTAACGTAGAGTATGTGGTGAATCATGAGAAGGTGATGATGGTGGTGCTGAGCGTGCTGCTACTCGGCTCCTCTACCGAGCAACAGTAACCTCATACGGATCCTTAGTCATTTATCAAAGACTTTGTGTGCCTTAAATATGTTTAAAGCAAAGAGTTGTTCATTAGTTAAAAAATGATTGGTGGGAATTTGGAGAGAGAAATTGCATAATACTATTATACAAGCGATTTATGCATTAAGTATGTATTTAGGCATATGTTGTAGGTCTAAATAACATTACTCTTTCAAGAAAACCAATGCCCACTTAAAATAAAAAAAAGTTGCGCTTAAAATACTAAAATTCATACAAAATTAAAGAGAATTAAAATCTAGAAATTATGGTGAAATTAGTTTTTCGTAAAAGTTTTGTCAAAAGTTGACAATTTAAGTTTGAAGGTGAAATTAAAAAACGGGTCAAATGACCAATCTGCCGATTTGACAAAAGATTTTGTTTTTCTATTTCCTAGCCGTTAGATGAAGGTTTGTTAGATCAGACGATTGCTATTATTTTATACACTTTTTATTTTAGTAACACTTTTTATAAGATCACTTCCCTTAGCAATAAACTATCGTTCAAAGAAAATAATTGTTAGTACTGTAATACTTATGTCCCAAATACATTAGCAAAACTAAAGCAGAAGCCCGCGTATGCACAAAGATGTATAACTAATAAAGAAACATGATCATAAAAGTAAATCACACATGCAGCTCAGTTTCTTTCAAAGAGTCAATGCGCAGAGATGTAAAACTAATAACGAAACATGATCATAAAAGTAAATCACACATGCAGCTCAGTTTCTTTCAAAGAGTCAACAAACTGAAATGGTGAATTGACACAAAATATAACAAAGAAATTATCTTCAAGTAACTAAACATAAGCAACCAAATAAAATTTCAAAAAACACAAACAATTCCATTGCTTTCTAAACACAAAATCACTCGTTCTTTAAAAAACGAGTTTAAAAAAAACCTGGGAATTGAATCCTATCTATTATTCATTAGAAAATGATGGAAGTATTCCCATGCTGTCGAGCTTGTTACAGGAAAGGGTTGGATGACCTGGGTAACCTCTTTTCTGCTTTATTATTCCCCACCGCATTTCATTGTCACAATCCCGTTCGAGTTTTGGAATGTAATTGGCGATGACAATTTTATCCAGATGAGCTCTTTCAGGTGTTCCAAAAGGGTATAGACGGTCCATAATATCCACTGATTTCACATAAAACTTGATTTCGTGTTCCATGGTCAACATCAACTGCTGAAAGTTTTGTGGTTTAATTTAGATTTGATCGTGTAGTCTTTTGTAAACATTAATATGATTATATAATGAGTTCATCAGTTCTTACTAGTGAGCAGCTCACTAGGTTCTGGCGGATATGGGAGTATAACATACAGTACACTCATCGAATTATTCATGAGGCCAAATAACTTTTTATAGGAGAGACTTGAACACCTTGCTTAATTTCTTGTTTGCTTTGTCGCAACTAGGGGTTAAAAGCAACATAATATGTTCCTCTGAAGCAATTAGCCGTCTATGCGCGTAGTCATTATTACCATCCATGATGCAACAAATCCTAGAGAGAAAAGGTATAAGACAATGAATTTTGCGTATATAAGACTGTTCTAAGCATATAAATATGTAATCATGGTTCCACACAGACACACACCCACACATAACCAGTGTTTGAGAATAGCTTTAATACTTTTCTTTGTTACAATTCCTATATATATTTGTCCTAAAACATAGACATGCTTTATGTTACTCATATAGGTACATAAACAAACTCTCTAAATACATTTGATTAAGTATTAATGATAAAAAAATAATACATAGCTTTAATTGCATTGAGAACCATTCAATTGTTTAATGACATGTTTCTCTACTCTTTCTCATTGTAAAACCGCTCCCCAGAAATTAATAAATAAAAAACATCTAGTTTTTTAAGGAGATGACCAATATATAATGACAGACGAATACTCGCGTAAAGCGACGGTGTATAGCGGCAAATAATTATATTTTCGAACTTGTGGTTCTGGTATGACTTTTGATGCAACACTTACGGGTTCAAGTTGTAGTCAATGCGAGAAAATAGTTTATGGATTATAAACGAAAAATGAAGTTTATGGATTATAAAAGAAAAACGATAAAAGTTTAAAAATTAAACAATATTCAAATATTAATTTAATGGCAAATGTTACCATCATTAATCAAGGTACTATAGGGTTTACACGTTACTCAAATTTAAGAATTTTAAGTTTAAGAAAAAACCATACATGCTTTATAAGTAGTATACATGTAGGTGTCTTTAGTAGAATCACTCACTTATTACATAATTTATCATCTAAGGCTCAAATCTTCTTTGCTTATGCCATATCTAATGAAGAAAAATGTATCAATACTAGTAAACAAAATTGTTACTCCATCCGTCCCAATTTATTTGTCTAGTTTTGACTTTTTGAGTCTTTATTTGTTTACTTTGACCAAAAATATTTTTGGTTGTGTTGAAGGAGTTTGTTTGTTTTTACTGAATAAAGCTATTCTTTATAGTTAGATAAACAATGCAGGTTAACGGTGATATTGGTGTACGGTAACGGTGTACAGTGGTGGTTGGGTGGCTGGAACAGCTGGTGGACGATGGTGGTGGGGTTAAACTATAAACCATAGTAGGTGCTCTAAATAGTATGGCAATAGGTGATGTGGAGAAGCAAATCAATGATGTGGACGAGGAGATTGGCTATTACCCGATAACCAATTTAGTGATTAACCTAGATATACATTTTTACAATAGTCCTGTAAATTTAGTAATCTAAATGATATGGAAATTGGTATACATTTGATTAAGCATCAATGGTAAAACCTAAATATGCTTCAGGTTAATGATATTTACATAAACAACCTCTCTAAATAGCTTTGGGTTGCATTAAGAATCATTCAATTGTTTGGTAACATTTTTTCTACTGTTCTCATTATAAAAATGTGAAGATTACTTAAATATATAACTAACTTGACATTGTTTTAATTGTTGTGTTACCAACTTTTTTTTGCTACCATATACCAAATATTTTGAATTTTGACTTTTGTGATATTTTTACCTCTACATTTTTTCAACCATCCTATTAACAACAAAGGGTAAAATGATCACAAAAATACATAAAAGAAAGATTAATACACACAAATTATAAGTCGATACTCACAAGGTTAGATATACGACAACAAAGAAAAAAGTTCTATACAGCATTCATAAAAGTAACAATTAGTTTTGAATAATTATCCCTTATAAAATCATTCCAAAAATTAATAAATAAATAAATAAAATACTTATAACTCTTTACAGAGATGACAAATAAGTAGCCAACAGATATATTAAAGATGACTGGATCTGCTATAAACAAAATCATAAACATATCAATTGCGAATTAAATTAATCACCTGTTTATGAACTTTTTATTTTTGACAACAAATAGAATGCAGGCACAAAATAAAGTTTTATAACTCAAGTGTGTATAATATGGTCTAAAGTTCAGTTTGAATAGTTTGTTGTTTAATTATTAATCGCCTTATATAATTTTTTTTGGGTAAAGAATTTCCCCGGTAAATTATCTTACTCCAAAAATTTGTTAATTCTCCAAGTGACTCAACTAAGTTTCAATCCATTATCATATCACGATGTATCCAACAGATATTAAAGACGAGATTTTAGAACATGTGAACCCAACTAATTGAAAGTTTGTAATGAAAAGGAGATTATTGATTTAGAATAGAACATACCCTCAACTCGAATTCGCTTTCTTGGTGTTGTGGCTGGAACTTCCTCGTTTTTGTCTTTTGACACTTTTTTGGCTAGGTCTTAATGTAACCCTAACCGAATTCTTATTCTATAAGGAATGGGCAACATAATGAATAAAGGAGGTTGACCCATTAACCAATAGTAGTATTGGGCCATTTACCCGGTAAATCGAGGGGATTAATTTTCATTGGCCCACTAATTAACCCGCCATAAAAACGTGCCAAATTAACCCACCACGTTCTTCATAAAGATCGATACATATCAACAAACTAACTCTCACTTTCACCAGTTATATTTCTTTTCACACAATGATTACCTTCTCCATCTAAGCATACAGATCAATAGTGGCAACAAAGAAACTCCATCCAAGTTATATATTTTATTCCTGAAAGTAGTCCATATTGTGATTTTGTTGTTTTGTGAGTTCATTCGAAAATATAAATCATTGACAATCAATGTATAATTGTGTGTTTATTCAAGGTATAATTTATCCTTTTAATAGGAATTCTCTTTTTTATATGTTCATGTTAATTCATAAATTTTATAGTCTTATGGGTTGTTGTTTGGGTCAAAAGTACTATCAGCAATATGTTGATTTGTTGAAACAAGCTAGTTCAAATTCTTTTTTAGTATCTATTTGTGCATTGTAAGCCACTCCAAACTCTTTGAACCATTTTGCGGTCACTTATGTTCACTTGTTTTTATGTAGACTTTTTCTTTACAATTGATAATGGTAGTTCAAATATGATTTTGTAGATCAAATTGGCTCAAACAGAAAACACAAATTAAGGCAACTTCTATTTATTCAACAAATAGCAACTGCATTGATAATTTTGACATATTGTTTTACTACTTTGTTATTTGTCTTGGAACTAAGATTCACAAAATCAAAACAAAGGAAGAAAAAAGGATTGAGCGAATGCCGAGGATGTTTAGGTTGACAATAGAAAGTGATGCAGTTTGTATTAGTGAACTTCGTATGGACAGAGCAACTTTTAGGGTACTGTGTCAAATGGTATGGGAGATTGGAGGTTTAAAGCCTATTAAAAACACATCAATAGAAGAGGTAGTAGCAATGTGTCTATATACTTTGGCTCACCACAAAAAATAGTAGAACAATAGGTCCTCTCTTTTTTCGTAGTAGAGAAACAGTGAGCAGGCAATTCCATCATGTTCTCAAAGCAATACCTAAATTGCATCATGTACTCTTTAAGAAAGCCTATATCACAAGATTGTCAAGATGCAAGGTGGAAATGTTTTCAGGTATAACAAACGTATAGTTCCACTAGTAGAATTAAGCACGATATTCAGAAATAGTATTTCTTAGTATGTCTTAAAACAAATTTGTAAGGTTGTTTAGGAGCTTTGGATGGAACCTTAATCAAAGTTATGCCTCCTAGTGATGAGAAGTCACGATATCGCACAAGAAAGGGTTGTATTTTAACTAATGTATTAGGTGTTTGTTGCCCGAACAATTTATATACTTTTTGCCTGGTTGGGAAGGTTCGGCACATGACAGTCGTGTGCTTCGAGATGCAATCTTAAGGCCACAAGGCCTAAGAGTCCTACATGATTGTTATTATTTGGTTGACGTTGGTTATTGCAATGCAAATGGGTTTCTTGCTCCATGTCGAGGACAACGATATCACTTAAAAGAATTTAATGGTCATCAACCAGCTCAAGAGTACCTTAACATGAAACATTCGAAAACAAGGAACGTTATTGAGAGAAGTTTTGGGCTGCTAAAAGGAAGATGGAAGATCGTAGCATCCCCTTTCATTCTTTTAAAAGAAACCCAAATTCGGATTATTATGGCATGTTGCCTGTTACACAACTTGATTCAGAAATTTATGAGCCACGATCCACAAGAGTCGGTACATGAAGAAGAAGAAGAAGAAGAAGAATATGATGACAATGACGAAGAGAATGAGGTGGAAAATGGTGAAGTGGAATATGTTACTAATATCGGTCCAAGTGATGAATGACTAGCATTTAGAATTAATATAGCCCCTCTATGCTGAGTCAGGGTGCTATAACCTGCATGATGAAGCCTCCTGGTTTGAACTCTTATTTCATTGTGGATGTTGGTTGAATGCTTTAAGTTGTTAAATTAGGGGGAACTGTAGTCAAGAGGTTATGGTAGGAGAATCTATGGTGAACATATAAAGCATTGCAAAAAGTCTATCAGAGAAAAGTGTTATCAGAGATAGGAATGTTAGTAGTATCAATGAATCAGATATATCTTCTTGTTTTAGTTCATGTATTCTATGTTGGTGATTTTAGTCTCATCGACGGCAATTTAGGTAATGACGATTTACTAGAGACTAATGAGATTTAATTTTCGGCTCGGATACAAGTTAGGGAAGTGTGGAGTGCACACTCGTTGCGCTAATATGTTTTCGACCATGACAAAAATGCAGGGGTCAAGGGGGGGTTGTGCCCCCTTGCGGGTGCTCCAAGTAAGTTATCCATTTTATCCTCTTATTTTCCCCAACCATTGTGACTGTTGAAAAACAGTTGTGAGAGTTGGTTGCAACCAACTTTAACTACATAAAACTGTCATCTAGAATCTTTTTTAAAGACAGATTCTTTAGCCTCATTTATAGATACGAAAAACACATACAATTCCTTCATTGTTCTTGCTTTGTAATCTGGTGCCGAGAATACAAAGTGTTCTCTTCTAGAATTATCCCGATAAGGATTTCGTGCAACCCAGGCATCTATACGGTCGAAATACTTTATACGAAAAGTAAACTCAATGATAACCACCTTTTTAGGGGTAATTATAATATATATAGTATACGTATTCTAAAAGATTCAAAGAAATTACTTTTGACCAAAGTAAAATCTAAAATCTCCCGGGTCGTTTCCCGACGAGGCGTGCAATGGAAAGTCGAAAGTCGGTTTGATATTTGATGTTTGAATGAAACAAGGATTTGAATGGGTTTTCTAAATCTACGGGAAAAAGCAATTAAAAGGCAATCTAAACTAAAAACAAAAGCAATTACTAAATTAAAAACGTAAACGGAAACATAAAAGCGCGACTTAATAAAACTAAATTATCAAAATTTAAACCTAAAATGATTTTTTTTACTTTTAATAAACCCTAAGTGACTAAAATGTAAGAGCAAAGAAAACTAAACCAAAAACGAAAGCAATTTAAGCTTGAAAACACGAAAAACGTTAACGGGATTCAATCCCGTTCTTTAAAAATTCAAAATCTAAAATTTTAACCCTACGAAAGAAAGTTTAATTTTCCTAAGTCCTAAATGATAAGAGAAAGTTTTAAAAAGAAAGAATTATATTTTTTTGATTTTTATTTAATTTAATATGAATTAAAAACAGATTTAATGAAATAAAATGATGAAAAATACTAAACTAATTATAAAAATTCTGGAAAAATACTGAAAAATACTTTAAACTATGAAGAATGCAGGAAAAATAAGAACTTTGAAAAACAGC
>BQNB010014909.1:1891-36891 GCA_026074375.1 Tanacetum coccineum | reverse complement strand
ACTTTTAAAATGTATAAGGCTTATATCATGGGCTTTTTCTTGAATATAAAAGCATAATGGGCTAATCTGGCCCATTAACTTGGGTACGGGTTGGCCCATTTATGATTTCTTCGCTTTCGGCTTTGAACTTTGACTTTGTCGAGGTTGACTTTGACATTGTCTTTTTTCACACTCTTTCTGTTCCATGCTCGGTTTTGTCGTTTTTGGCTTCGTTTTTCATCCTTTTGACGGATATCCGTTTCCTGCACAATATAAGTGAAAACATACAAATACAACGTATTTTTAGTACGTTTTTTGTAGTTTAAGTCCGCTTTTAAAGGTCAAAGGTATGTGTATTTAGGCACATACCAAAATCCCCCATACTAAACTATTGTCATGTCCTCACGCAATGCTATAAGTAAACACTTAAGAAAACTAAGACCCTCAATCCCCCTCGACTAATAACCTCGAAAAGTAGCTAAATGTTCATCAAGGGGAATGAAATAATTAAAAGCTTTGAAAAGCCTCGTTTTGACCATTTTTTATATTTACACTAACTACCACTAATATTTTTGTATTTTTATTTTTCTCAACTAACTAACATATTGGACTTTCGTTATTTTTATAACTTCATGGTCATAGAACAAGAAGCGCCTATTGAATAATCTATAGATGTCCAAAAAGGATAAATTCATCGTCCCTGATTTTTCACTTGTCCAAACCAAGCTTAAAACGAAATGACCGTTAAATATAAGTTACGATGCTAACACTACTCATATTTGTAACTTGTAAACTTTTCACTCCCAACAATTATTATATATTAGGTGAATGTGTCGTTTCGAATTTCAACCATGGATCAACGTTTTGCAAAATTACTATGCTTCACGTTCTACCCGAGAATAATGCGTTTGAAGACGAGATCATCCCATGTAGCGACTTTCGTCTCGGCACATCCCAACCTTGCGGCTAAGTGACCAGGCTTTTGACACCCCACATAGACTAGTATCGAGACTCACGGACCTTCGGTTTCAAAAACTCTTAGGCCTGGGCTCCCACTTTGGGCCGGCCCAATTAATATTTTTTATTTTTTTTTAATTTTTTGGCACAAAATTGAGGGAAAAAAATATTACAAAATTACCGATTCAACTTTAAAATAATCGACATAGTCACAAACATACAACTTTAGATTGCATTAAACGGTGTCATTTAAAAAAACATCATATAGCAAAAAAAAACAAAGCTTTAAACATGAGGCCCAACACATAAGCCCATATAAAAAAACAAATTATTAAACATAAGACAAAAAAAATTCGCAAAAAAAAACTAAAAAAAATAAAAATTTACCGCCCCGCAACAACGCGCGGGACATAAACTCATATAAGGGGAAAAACAGATTATTAAACATGATACCGAAAGAATAAACCCGCACTATTAAACATGAGACAGAAAAAATAAACCCGCAAAAAAAACATATAACCAAAGGAATAAATCATTTAAATAAATATGAAGGCCCATACACATAAGCCATATATAAGAAGAAAAAAACAAACTATTATAACATGATACCGAAAATATAACCGCAAAAAATTAAAAAATAATAATTAATAATAATACAATGGGCCCGCAACAACGCGCGAAAAAAAATTACAGTCCTCTTCGCATACGCCTCTAAATCCGTGCTTGGTTAACACAATTGTATAAATATACCAGCTTGTAGTGTGAATGAAATTTGAAAAACACAATTGCCCCTGCCACATGTCCAAGCCTCATTCGATCATTCCAAAATGAGTGCGCCATCACGTGATGGCAAACTGATTTAATTTCTACCCGTGTGACAATGATGCAAACTGACGTCACCCACTCAATATATTCTCATGTTATATAATTTATTTTTGGCTTAAGGTTCACTTGGGCTAGTCCGACCCGTTAAGTGGGTTATGGCTGGCCCGATAAGATCTGAGGGCACCGTTAAACTCGTAATTTCGCAATCTTTCTAATGGCATGCTCGAAAACTTTTCATGACTTTATCTTGATTTTGAATAATAAGCACTCTTGATCGCGACGAATCCGTTAATTCCCGTTTTTGCTCCGTTTCAATCATTTTTACCTGCAAGACATAAAAATACCAAACAAACATATTTGCAATATAATAAAGCATATTTTAGTATTTTTAGTCCGTATTATAGTGTTTTCCGGGGTATAAAAGATGTGTGTTTTAGCAAATACCAAATTCCCCCACACTAAACCATTGCTGGTCCCACACGCAATGTAAATAAAACAAACCCGGAAATAAATAATTTTATCCCCCTTTTAACTTATGACCCCCCACAATCAAACAAGAACAGAAAAGATCCATTAAAAGGTTCAAAAATCATTTAAATCGCAAGCACCCCCGTTTTACCCATTTTTTTGAATGTTTTTTTTTATAATTTTCAACTTACAACTTATTCATGTGTGACATAATGTAATGCTTTCATTATTCATTGATAACTTTTAGGATCACGGAACAAAAAGCATAAAAAGTGTCCAAATGGATAAATTCATCGTCCCCGACTTTCACTTCTCCAAGCCAAGCTTAAAAACAAGATCATTGTAAAATACAAGTTATGATGCTAACACTACTCATAAAAGCTAATTGTGTACTTACTTTTCCTCCCTTATTCCTAATTTTGTATCTCAAGATTTTATTATTATTATTATTGGTGACAAATAAATTATGCCCTTATTAATATAAAGTAAACCCGGTTTAGACCACAATTAGTTTGAAATCCTTTCCTAAAGAGATGATATGGTGAGAATAAGGTCCACATTAAGGTTCTAATTTTGCATGATTTAGGGGTTATCCTTTTTATTTCATCCGAAACAACTCAACTACGAGTCCAGAGACGAAGGCTTTATTTAGATAACCCCGGAGTCGAAATTTGGCTTTATACTTATTATTATTGCAATATTATTAAACCTCGATCCTTTAGAAGGCTGCAGCATCGGTTGTGAGCCGGCAAGAGGCAACAAACATATTTTGACCTCGGTAATTTCCTCGACCTTTTAGAAGGCTGCAACATCGGTTGTGAGCCGGCAAGATGCAGCAAACTTTTATCAGTCTCGGATTATTATAACTATGTGCCTTATTTTGAAGACTGCCACATCGGTTGTGAGCCGGCAAGAGGCAGTAAACTTTTATCAGCCCATAATTTTTATTATTATTATTATTACCTCCACCCTTTAAACGACTGTCACATCGGTATGCGAGCCGACCATGATCCAGAAGTCTTATTTCGGCTTCGGTTTATTACATAATTATTATTATTATAGCCAAATTTCAAGTCCTGTGGTCTTTTAACAACTGCCACATCGGTATGCGAGCCGACCATGGTCCAGGAGTCTATTTCCCCACAACACTGACAAAACCTCGATGTGTACCTTACTTTCACCAGAAGGAATCTCTACGAAGTGATTTAAACTAAGAATCGCAAAAACCTAAAGAAACTTTATTTATTCAACAATTATATAACGTTTATTAAGCTGATGGGAGCAAAAAGCCACAATTAACCTTTATGAGCCTTAAAGAAATCCAACTATTCTATGTTTAACATCAAAACTTATACTCTACTCTATCATCTCTTGTTCTTCACAATTTAAAATTTCTAATAAAGAAACTCGTGAATACTTAGCCTAATAAATCGATCTTCGCATATTTAAAATCAATTATGGGAACTTGCAAAGTCTTGACTTTTTTAAGCTAGACTTGCGTTTTATAGCTCCTTGTATAAAAGATTAGCAAAATGAATTTTTCAAGCAAGACTTGTATTTTTTCGCTCCTTGTATAAAAGATTAGCAAAAATCAATCTATTTAAAGTTAAGGAGAAGCTATGACAATAAAACCGTCGGGTCAAATTTACTTTTTCGGGTTCTCATCACGGAAAAACCTACATTCGTGTCAACAATTTTTTTATTTTTATTTTATTATTCTAACTATTTATATTTTAACATTTTTCTACACACATTTTTATTTGATATGAACAATAAACTAGATATCTAGACTTAAAAATTTAATTTTTTTACGGGAAAACGGGGTTGCGAGGGACACAGCAAGGCATAAGTAAGATCACATTTCGATAGAAATCCCCCCCACACTTAGAATGGAACATTGGCCTCAATGTTCAAAAATGTCAGGTTTTACCCCACACTTAGGAATGAAAAAGGCAAATGCAAAAAAAAATTCCAAGTGTGAAAAGAGAAACACAATATATATACATGATCAGGATTAAGGATTCCATAATAAGCAAAAGATCAAAAATTAGAGGATTGAAAACAAGCACGGGTCTTCATGATCTTAAGGATCCCTACAAAAACAATACCACATACCATAGAAAGAAGCACGCCCCCACACTTGGGTTATAAAATCACACTCACTTATTAAGAAAATAGAAAGAAGAAAAGACACAGGTTGCCTCCCGAGAAGCGCTTGTTTTTGTGCGAGTCTCTAGCTTGACTCTCCCCGAATTCCTTTGTCATTGGGGCAGAAATCGAAGAATGGAAAAATCACCATCGGATTTTCATATGCCACCGGCTTAAGAGAAGAAAAATGAAAAGTGGAGATGCTGGGGTCAAAAATAGTATCCTCCCTCCTGGAGGAGAGAAGAAAAGAAGAATCCATCGAATAAATGAGATATGGAAGAAATATTCGGATAACAAATGTGATGGTAAAATAATGGCAATCCTCAAAGGTTAACTTCATAAATGTCAGAGAAAAACTCTTCTCATGAATCCCGGGGTTGAAAACTTTGTCCTCGGTCATCAAATCATCATTATCAGGTTCATCCTTTAAGCTTCTTGGGTCATGATCTAAAAACACCTCGGGAGGGAGATTAGGGCTAGTGTCATCAATAAGCAAACTCTCAAGATAGATTATATCTCCCTCCAAATCATGATAACCGTTCTTAATATCCGTAGAAATATCCATATCTAGAAAAGCATCAATTTCATCAATTACGCCTCCTGGGTCGAAAGACTCATCCTCATTAGCATCGGAAAGAGGCGTGACTAACAAAGCCCGCTCATCAAGGTTAGAAACATAAGACTCCTTACTCTCGATGTTCTCTAACACCTCATCAAAAAGAGGATTTACGTCACTAGAGATATATTCGTCATCAAATTCGAAAAGAGGGTTCAAGTAAATTTTAACATCTTCCGGAACGTCCTCATCGGATAGTAACTCGTTATCACTAGAGGTAAAATCATTTGAATCGAAAAGAGGGTTAGAGAAAGTCACGGATTTTTCCTCAAAAATGGGAGAGAAATCATTACTCGAAGGTAAAACGCTCTTACTATCACTACTGGATGTATCCTCAGACTCTCTTGGGATTGGAATAAGGTCCTCAACACTGGAATTTATGAATTCAT
The DNA here is from genome assembly GCA_026074375.1 of Tanacetum coccineum. Lineage (NCBI taxonomy): Eukaryota > Viridiplantae > Streptophyta > Magnoliopsida > Asterales > Asteraceae > Tanacetum > Tanacetum coccineum. The sequence continues at coordinate 31,509 of BQNB010014909.1, read as the reverse complement.
TCGATTCCTTTTCAGGAATAGTGCTAAGCTCCTCATTCCCCATTATGAGAGAGTACTCAGGTTCTTCGGTTGGTAAATCGTGTGTGATTGCATTAACCGGAGAAATTTGAGGTGTTTTATTCAAAGGAATAGTACTCTCCTTAGAAATAACTTTGAAATTCTGCAAACACGATGTAATACGAGTTTGACGTTTAGCTGCCGGCTCTGCGATATTCTTAACTTCCTGCTCTTCCTTATTGAGACGTTGAGAATTCAAATTAATCGAGAGAAGTTTAGAATTAAGAGCACTCTCCATTAAATCATCAACATTATTATGAATACAATAAAGCTCTTTTTGTCGACAAATTTCAAGCAAATCTAGCATCGTATCTTCCATATTTTGCTTTTGCTCTTCACAAACTTTTGTGCCACACATTTCTTCAATAAGTTGACGAAAGTCGGAGTTTGGTGGTTTTTCCTTTTCTTGAGCTGCTTGCTTTTGTTCACGTAATTCTTGCTCTCTTTGAGCTGCAAGTAAAGCCTCCTGCTTACGTAACTCTTGATTCATTCTTTCCGTAAAATCTTCCATCATTTTATAAAGCTCGTTCTTTGTTTCACTATCAAAGAAAGAAATGACTTCTGGAATCTCTTGAGGATGATGATTGTCGAACTGCTGCGGGGGTTGAATTTGGTCAAAACCGAATGAATTAGAATAATTGAAATTTTGGTTCATCGGTTGACACTGAAAATTTTCATGAAGAACCCTGCAATTTTCATAAGGAAATTGTTGTGGCTGACTCGGAGAATAATGTAGAGGTTGGTTAAATCCAAAGTCTTGATTGTAACAGGGACCCTGATCAAAGACGGGTGTGTTCCCTGTTTGACAATCGTAACCCGGATGAGAGTTCCCTCCACAAAATTCACACGAGTATGTCTCGTATTGGTATTGTGGAGGTTGGTTGAAGAAGTTCGGTGTTTCATTATAAGAATAAGGATTTGGGTCATAGACAAACTCATTTCCGGATCCTACACTGCTACAGCTCGGACAGTTTCCACCATTAAACGGACCTCCACAATACGAGCAACCAAAATGGTTATACGAAGACATGTCGAAGAATTAAACGGATAAGAGGATAAAGAAGATAAGAATTAAATGTAATAAGAGGATAAAGAAGAATATTTTTAGATTTTTAATAATATATGAGAAAAGAAATTAAAATAAGAAAGAAAAATATTTTTGGTAACCGAAAATCAAACGTGCACGGTAGCTCTCTAAAAATACGTACAAGAAAGCGGAGGAGTTGGTAAGCGCGAGGCGCTATTTAGAATAACCCTTCTCCTTTTGGGTGATGTTGATCAAACCCGCCTTAAACTTCCCTTATAGCACGTAATCTAAAGGTGAGCCGTAACAACGATTAACAAATGGTTATTTTTAATATTAAAATAAAAGAAAATAGAAGTGTAAAATATTTTTGTATTTTTATGGTTTTATTAAGAAAATATTCACAAATGAAAAACGATAACTTCACAAGGAAGGGTCTTCAAAACACTAATCTTCGAACGAAACACGATAATCGTAACACACTTCCCCGGCAACGGCGCCAAAAATTTGATACGCTCCGAATACGCTATACGTAAATATATATAGTATATAAGGATTATATCAAATAATAGTATAGTAAGTATTTTCCGTCGGGTTCTAAAAATGATCTAAAAATATAAATGACAAATGTGCTTGCAAAGTGACGTGAAATGTTCCTTAAGTGGTTTAACGAATTAAAATCCTTAGAAAACAAGTTTCAAGAAATTAAATGACAAGTAAAGTAAAATGCTTTTTAAAATAAATGACAAGTATTTAAATTGCATTAAAAGTAAATGACGGTATGTAAATTGGAAAATTCTAATGACTATTAATTTTTTAAACCTTTTTAAAACCGCACTTAAATTCCAAATCACTAATCACTTAACAAGTACTACTTAAACTACTCGCTACTCATGACAAATATCAAATAAGCAAACATTTTATAAAATGACAAAATAAATCTACACTAATTAATTGAAAAAGGATAGAAAATGGAACCGATTTGAAGACCCGCAAATAAACGAAAACCACCCGATTTATTTAGCTAAAGCAAATAATCAAATTCGGTCTAGCTAAATAAACCCTTAAGCTCCACGCCTCATGAGTTGACCGGTACCAAAAAGTCAAACAACAAAATAAATAAACTGTTAACATAACAGTTTATAACAATTCAATATTTCATAAACTTAAACTAAGAATCCCAATTACATCCGAATCACACGTGGACCAACTCAAATGAATCCCAATCTTGTCCTAACAGAAGCCCAATTGAAACCTTAACACAAGTCCAAACAGTTACTATACTCAAGGCCCAATTGAATTGTAATACCAAATAGCTTATCTAAATAAGCTTTAATAAATCGAACCCAATAAGCTTTCCTCAAAAACTAGGACTAAAATAAGCTGAACCAATAAGATCGATCCTTGATCAAAACCAAATCCACCTAATGCTCAATAAGCTAAAATTCATTAAACTCATAACGTAACCACGTACCAAATAAGCTCAAGCCAAATGAGTCAAACCAAATAAACTAACATTCAACAGCTTGACCAAAAATAACTAATCTAACATCCTCTTTTCGAATCCACGATCTAAATTAACTCAAACTAAACATGATATATATTTTTTGGTTTGTTTTTGTTTAATAAGCTAAAATATGTTTTTTAAATTTGGACTTATTTTATCTGATTCAGCTAATTAGGAGTTACTAAAAATAGATTACAAGATGATCTAAGAAAACAAGTTAAGCTAAAATTGACTAATAATCTATAAACAAGCTTATTTGAGCTTATCAACTCAAAAATAGTTAAAAACAAAGTAAATTTAATCGAATAAGCTGTAACGAGCTTATAGGATTAGATCTAATTGTGTTTAAGTGATTTTGGCTAGATAAGCCAAGATAATAAGCTAGTGAAAAATCTCATGTAGAAAATAAGCCAATCGTTAAAACAACATTGATTTTAAAACTAAACATTCTTGCTTAAAAGATCTTAAAAACGAATACAAATTATCCTAACCTACCTTCTAAAATAAGCTGAGCTTATTTGAAATAAGCTAAAAAAACTAAGAGAAAAACTAAAACTAAAAATTATCTAATGAATAAAATAGAGGGGAGGCGAGTGTGTATTTATAGGGGCAAAAGGGGTGAAAATGTAAATTGAGCTCAATCATCATGGCATTATTAGCCAATCATTGCCTTAGATCTTGCATCACACGGATTGATAGGTACAATATAAGAAATCAAACCGATAACCTTGTGACACGTGCCCTCTTTCATTGCTTAAATTAAACGCATAAATTTCCCACTCTTGGATCATTTCCAGCTTGTAGTGTGAATGAAATTTGAAAAACACAATTGCCCCTGCCACGTGTCCAAGCCTCATTCGATCATTCCAAAATGAGTGCGCCATCACGTGATGGCAAACTGATTTAATTTCTACCCATGTGACAATGATGCAAACTGACGTCACCCACTCAATATATTCTCATGTTATTTAATTTATTTTGGGCTTAAGGTTCTCTTGGGCTAGTCCGACCCGTTAAGTGGGTTATGGCTGGCCCGATAAGATCCGAGGGCACCGTTGAACTTGTAATTTCGCAATCTTTCTAATGGCATGCTCGGAAACTTTTCACGACTTTATCTTGATTTTGAATAATAAGCACTCTTGATCGCGACGAATCCGTTAATTCTTGTTTTCTCTCCGTTTTCAATCATTTTTACCTGCAAGACATAAAAATACCAAACAAACATATTTGCAATATAATAAAGCATATTTTAGTATTTTTAGTCCGTTTTATAGTGTTTTTCGGGGTATAAAAGATGTGTGTTTTAGCAAATATCAATAATCCTCCAAAAGTTCAAAAAGATCCACCACCTCCTATCATCGTTAAAAATAAAACCAAAAAAGATAATCCTATTAAGGCATCGAAAAGGGACTATTATGTTGTCAAATCAAAAGAATATCCATTCCGTGAGTACATACCAAATTGTCAAGGAATCTAAAATCAAGTTAAGTGTAATAATAATAATAATAATAATAATAGTAGTAATAGTAATAATAAGCCTATAAAAATATACAAAAAGAAAAAAACTTAGCAGTCTTTGAAATATGATGTGCACCGTACTTTGATACTGTATTAAAAAAGAAATGTAACTAACTTTGTAGGTATGTTCACTGAAAACCCTCACGAGACTATAACTCGTCCGCTCGGGACACCGAGGGGTTTAAAGGCTTGTTGCATATGCTAAATGCAACCGTGTTGCCTACGAAAGTGCGCTCTTGTATTTTACGTTTTCTTGTAGTTTTGTTTATTTTGTAGATTAAATAAATCAAGCGGAGCTTGGATTGGTGGTTGGTATTTTACACGTGGGGACTGATAAATTCGGATCGGTATATTACAAATGGTTGAATTCACATGCTTACGCTGACATTCCGTTTAGCATCGTATCTTTTAGAAATTCAACCGAGAACTAAAGAACCCCGGGAAGTCTCGTTTCTATTATATTTATTTTTCCTGCTTGTCCTACTTTTAAGTTATTTTCTAATTACGGATAATGCTTAACTTAAGTGTGAGGGGGGGAATAAATTTGAAAAATTAGACTCATTTTAAATTAATAATTTTTGTTCGCCCTCGGTAATCTAAAAATTTATTTTTAATTTTTTTATCACTTAGGTTGATATATTAGAATAAAACATAGTAAAATAAATAAATAAATAAAGTTTTTGAATTCAGAAATGTGTCCCGATTGATAAAGCAGATCCAACTCGGGATCAATGATATTACTTGCGCATTTCTAACCATTCCAGTAAATTTGTGGGGATTTTGAGCCTGTATATATCATACGTATTTTATGCTTGATTCTTTTGTTTATGAGTGTGCCGGTGATTTATTAATTCTAGAACTTGTGCTTGAAATCATTACGAGACCGCAGTGAGATCACATTCGCGTGATATCGGTATTTTTATGTGATAAAGAGACAACTTAGGAAGCCCATCCATTTAATATTATTTATTCTTTTAGTTAATTATACTGATTAGCTATCCACCCAAATAAAATCACTGTGTTATCACTCATTTTTAGTGCTAGATACCCATAGTTTAACTGCTAAGCCATTCTATTCATATTTACCGTCCAAAAGAAAAAAAATACAAAAATATATAACCTTTAGCCTAGCCTTAACCCCTTGTCGAAAGTCTAAACGGTTGATTGCTAGTTGCTTGATATGATTGGTTGGTTTTTAATTAATTGTTTGTTCGCGTTTTGTTATGAGTGTTGTACCATTTCAACAAAGATGAAGAGTGCACGCTTCTTGTTTCGTAGTTTTTTGTGTATGCTTATACTTTGTGTGGGGGAATTGTTAGTTGTGTGAATGTGAAGGGTGGATTGAAAAAAAAATGATAAAAAAGGAAGAAAAAAATGAAAAAAGTATAAAAAAGAGTGATAAAAAATCGAATAAAGAAAATAAAAAAAATGAGAAAATGAAGTATGAATAAAAGTTGATGTGTTGCATATTGTTATATCATTTGTACGAGTTCGAGGTTGAGAGGTTCAATTATCTCTCGGGTTTGTGGTATGTTTAGTAGCTAGCAACATGGGTTTCTTAGACTTGTCGACATGTATTTTAATTATAAAACCATTTCCATTATATATTTCCCATGCCTTATTCATACCCTTATTATCCCTTAGCCTAACGTTACAACCCGAATAAAAGCCATCTTTTGATATTTATACCTGGTGCTTACGCATGTCGGTGCAGTTTTGTTTCTTGTATAAGCTTATGGTAATATTAATTAATCATGTCTGAGCAATTGAGTGTGATTTCCCTTTTACCCTCTATTACATCAAAAAATGAGTGTTTGAGTGAATTATACTTTCCATATTCGTGAGGTGCTTAGTCATGTTATTACAGCTTGAAGATCATTGGGTATTGTTAAACATCTCGTTTTCACATATTAAAAATACCAAAAATATTTTTTATAATTTTATTTTTGTTTGTAAAGCTTATTGTTCTCTTATTTTGCTTGAGGACAAGCAAACCCTTAAGTGGGGGGGGGGGGGGGTGTTTGCGCCTTTTGCGCTTATTTATAATAAAAACAACTATATTTTGGATATTATTTTTAAAAAATTTAAAATTTAAAATTTTCCCTTATTTTGTCATTTAGGTACTTTCTTTCTGAATTTTTTTTCTTAGATTTGCTTGAGGGCAAGCAAAGTTGAAGTGTGGAGGATTTAATAACGCTAATTTTATACATATTTCTATATGTGTTGTTTGTTCTTTTATCTAAATATATTAGTTAATTATATGAACTTTCAATACTTAAACGAGGAAGTAAACACCAAGATTTGAAGCTTAAACGAGGAAGTAAACTCAACATCTAGCTTTCCGACACCTGTCCATTGTTTTGGCCATAACTTGAGCATACGAACTCAGATTGACGCGATTCATCTGCCCACACGTCTGGGAAAGAATTCTCTACAAACCAACATAGGCCAAGTACTCCGTACTTTTTATAAAGTATGCCACACTCTTGATCAACATTAATGATCCTTAAACCGACATAGGACAAGTACGCCGTACTTTTTATAAAGTACGTCGTACATGGCCCCCAAATAGCCTATAAAAAGCTTCCTTTGGATATCTCATTTTTAAGAATCTCACACAAATTGATCTATTTTGATTACATCACTTAGAATAGGGATTTTTAGTGATTAAGGCTTGACAAACCTTGGTACCACCACATATCTCGATCATACTTCCACTCAATCAAAGCCATGCCGGACGATCTTGGCTTGTTATTTCTTGATCCTAGAAGTGTAGTGATAGTACATGAAGGTTCGGGATAATAGGAATCAATAGCTTGGGTTATTGATAGTAGTTTTCGGTTGGAAAAGCTTGTAATTGCCATCTTTTGATCTTATAACTTTGGTACACTTCTATTATCTTTTGATATGAAAAGTTTCTGGATTTTATGAGTTTAATATGTGTGTTATTTGTTTGATTATTGAGTAGTGGTCTTGTGTTTGTTTGGCAATATGTGACCTTTGATATGAAGCATTTGGATATGTGTTTATTGAATTGGTTAAACATTATTTTATTAAGTATAAAGGCCGAAAGGATGCTTATTGGATCATGTTTATCATTCCGCAATATATATTGGTAATAATAACTTATAAAGGTCGAAAGGATTTGTTGTTATTAATCAATATAATCGTCAGTTACACTTAAAGGCCGGAAGTATTTGTGACTCGTGATTTCTTTATTCTCTAAACTCATAAACACTATCCTAAACACTCCTATGTCTTAGTAATCATTGCCTAAACAAACATTCTTTAATCATTTGCTTGAATCGTCCTTTTAATCGCTTTTTTTACAATATTCGATATATGTACGTTTTGGTTTATTTAATAAGTGACAATCATTTTAGCCTTAGCACCTTAATTACATATGAAAGGGTATACTAGTATTATAAATTTAAAGCTTGTAAAACACACATCAAGCGCCAACTCACTGGCCTAGAGATCATCCATGAAACCACAGAGAAGATCGTGCAAATTCGAAGCAGTATGCAAGCTGCTCATGATCGACAGAAAAGTTATGCTGATGAAATACGTAAGCCCCTATAATTTCAAGTTAGAGACAAGGTCATGCTTAAGGTTTTGCCTTGGAAAGGTGTTATACGTTTTGGACAACGAGGGAAGTTAAATCGAAGGTACATTGGTTCGTTTAAGATCATAGCTAAGGTTGGACCTTTAGCTTAAAGATTGGAACTCTCGCAAGAGTGGAGCAATGTGCACAACACATTTCATGTTTTGAATATCAAGAATTGCTTATCGGATGAATCGCTTGTCATTCCATAGGATGAGATCCAAGTGGATGATAAACTGCATTTTATCGAGGAACCAGTGGAAGTTATGGACCAGGAAATTAAACAACTAAAGAGAAGCCGTATACCGATGGTCAAAGTTTTAGGGAATTTAAGGCGAGATCCTGAATTCAAATGGGACCGCAAAGATCAGTTTTGCCGTAAATACCCTCATCTTTTCTCGGAAACTTCATCGTCGGATGACGCAAACCGAATTTCAGGACGAAAATATTTAACGAGGGAAGACTGTGACAATTGACAATTTTCCAAGTTAATATTTAACCATAAACTTGAACTATTCTATTTGAACGTATATGTGCATGAAATAACTTGAAACTAGGAAGTGATCCCGCAAATTGTGAAAAACGTCCTTGAACGTACAACAACTTTAGACTACGCTTAGTTTACTTATAATAAGTATATGATTATACTTACGGATATGTGTTATATGTCATAAGCATTTCATTTCATTATTTTTACGTGAACTATACAAACTTGCATGGTTTTGCATGCATACGTAAAATTAACCAACACTTCATCACCTTCTACATACACACATAACTACACCTTATACTATCAGAAATTACATGTTTCCCCCCTCTTAGCTCCATTATATTCGGCTCATATAAGTAGTAGTGGAACCAAATGGTTTTCATTACATATAAACAAAACCTTTTCATTTTAATTATAAGTCACATGGTAATAGTATCATACACTATTTGTACCCCATTATTCCCTCCTTATGCCGCCCCAAATAAGCAACACAAACACCCATACAAGTCTTGCCTAATATGTGTTTACATAAACACGTGACTTGATCCTTTACCATTCAAACTTCCTCTTTTACTTCTATAAATACATGGTACTTAATTCACTTCATTCATCACTAGCAAAAATTCACACACTCTCCTCTTCTTTCTCTTCTATATTCGGCAGCAACAAGAAGGTAAAACAAATGTTGGGTAATTTTATTAGCAAATGTATTAAGCAAGGGTCTTGGAAACTAAAAGCTAGGGTTGCATTTGTGTTCTTGGTATTCTAATACTCCATTCATTCACTAATTTCTTGTAATCATCTAAGACTCATTTCTATACTCATTTACATATTTATACATCATTTCATGTTCATATTATATCACCTTTAGATGCTTTGAGTGTTGAAAGTTTGATTTTAAAACAAGTTACTAAACCTAAAACTAAGCTGAAAAGTCAGCCAACTTTATTAATGTAAAAACCTATGCTAAACTTTTTTCCAGGCAAACCCCTTTAATACATACTTAATTACATGTCTTAGGAAGCATTCCGCTAAATTTTGTAGCTTGCGAAGTTGATTAGTCTTTTTAGTAAGTGTTACATGTTCGGGTTTCAAAATTGACCAGAATCTGCGTACAAATTTGAAACATAAAAAGCACCACTTTAGAAGTTGTGTGGATGGTTGACCCTTTGGAAGTTTTTGTACTAGAGACCTTAAATTAAACGTAGCAAGTCTAATCGAGTCATAAGGATGAGTAACGAAGGAGATATGGCTTTTAGAAGTAGGGTAACAATACTTGCTGGAAATTTACAGTTTTGAGTCCCGTGTATAAAACGAATTTACTATACAAATGGTTTAAGAATGAGGCCTAGGGACTACATTTTTGGAAAGTAGACTCGAAAACACTCAACCTAGGTCTTTGAACCAAGCGATTTCATTAGAAAATGAGTGACTTATTTACCGTTGAAGATAAAAAGATTCTGTGAAACCTAACAGCAGGCCGCATCTTGTTTTTGAGTAAACCGACACCTAAAACATGCTTTAACAAATCGAGGACTTGAAATATTAAAAGTAGATAAGTTCACCTACATTTAGAGAGTTTAACGGATAAAAACGTGTTAGAAATGAAGTAGATACGCTCTTTTAAAATTAGATTTAAAACCTTATAAAAACTAGTCTTGGAGTTTAAATATAGTAAAATTGTTATAATTGTTTTGCTTATTTATTACCTTGTATAACTTTATAAAAACCTCGCTACGAGTATATAAGGGTGATATAACATTGTTAAACTCATATGCATTTAGTACATATTGCATATTCTCAAAACGACTATTTATCTAGGTCGCGATTAGGGTTACTTGCTCGTTGCACTACTTTATATCTCCCAAGTACATTTATTTCTTGAGGTGAGTTTCATAGCCCTACTTTTATATGATTTATAAATGGTTTTATAACACTTGGGGTGAAATACATTGCTTGCTTTTACATGTGGATACATGTACACTTTTAAACTGTTACGGATTAGCCTAAGTACCTTTATCCTACTTTATGCCCACTATCATGAACCGTTAATTACTGCGTGTAAGCACCAATGTTGTGAATAGATCTATTGGGATTTACATCCCCGTCCGGGTTTGGTGATTCTTACTTGATGCGGTTGCTACCGGTCAAACGAACGTATACCATTTTAGGAATGCCGGGTATTTGGGATAGATAATCGCTTGGGAAAGAAACGTGCATTGAAGGCATACTAAACTGTGTTAAGGCTTCAGTGTCATGAGCTTAGTGCAATCATAACTACTTTTACTTATGTGATATTGTATGTGTTACAATGATTATAGTTATGAAATCTTGTGGTCCATACTTATACTTTTGATTATAAACCTATGAACTTACCAACATTATTGTTGATTGTTTTAAGCATGTATTTCTCAGGTCTTTGATTTACTAGGCTTGCATCTGGAGTAGCATTCATGAAGCCCCCCATTGCATAAAATGGATCATGTTGATGATTTTCAAAACTTATTGTACTTTAACTTTATCAAATGATCTTTCTTTGTACTTTAAAAACTCGTTGTAGTTTAACTTTATCAAATGATCTTTTTTTTAAATGACTCATATAGATGTCGTTCTTTATGAATGGAACAATGTTAATATTTTAAAACGTCTCTTTTGAGTCATTCTTTATATTCTTATGTGATTGTGCTATGACTTAACACCCAAATTGTTGGTTCTGCTGCGTGTAAATTTAGGGGTGTTAAACTACTCCCCCCTAATTTTCATGGATTGATTAGATCTTGTTCCCTAGATAATCATGCTATATAAGGTAATGCATCACTAGCTCGTTCATTCCTATTTCACTTGCAAAATTTAACAAAATCCTCTCTTCCTCTCATTCACCACCCACGGCTTAAAAATAAGCCAAAAACAATTCCATAGTTTCCATTTTCTTAATATTTCAAGCAATGAAGTGTGTTCAAGGTTCAATGCTAAGGTGTTCTAAGTTGATTTCCAAGTTAGGGTTTCAAGTTTAAGAAATGGTATATCGAGATCTATGTTAGGGTTTCATTATTCAAGTTGGGGTTTTTATTAAGTTCTTGGGTTAAAATCAAAGCCCAGGGTTCATTTTGTGTTCATAAGCTTTGTAAGCATTCTCAATCTTCTCTTATGATTTTCATACATCTTGGTTATGTTTATACATATTTCTATACTTACATTATTTATCTTTACACATAAACATCTTCTTTATAATGTTATATCACCAACTAGTAAACTTCTATAAACATTTGCAAATAAATCAAGAACACAACTTACTTATGATTATTAAACATGTTGTCAAGTTTGTTATTCATAATTTAGCTTATTTGATTTTATAAGTTATTTCATTATATTTTGAAGTGTTGAATGGGATTTGGTTAGTTTGGATGTGTACATTATGAAAGAGGTTGAAGTGGCTAGATTAGAGGTTGTTGTTTTGTAAAAATGAGGTTAGATTAAAGTTTTTAGAAGGTATAAATACCCCCTTTTACAGCTGGTTTTAAACAGAATGGTATGTATTTTTTGATGAGTTAAAACCTTACAAATATGTTAGTTCATCTTAATACGATTTCAGGCATATAAAGAACTCGAAAAACGGATGTAAAACGAAGAAGTTATGGTCAAAATAAGATTTTAAACAATAGCGTGAGTTTTGAAGCCCGAAAGTGTAAAACGAAAGAGTTATTCTTAATAAAACTTGGATTATTTTTCGGATAATGACCTAAAAATTTCTGCACACTTTTTTTACAAATGTATGTTCCTGACATGAATAGTAAAACATTGTTTTCGGATGTTTTAGGGTCCGTTTAGACTATAAAAACCTTAAGAAATAATATAGCATCACTTGTATAATATTTATATGTATTTTAAACTTTATAAATATTATTTTATAATTTAACTAGTCTACATATATGTTGTCATTGTAAAAAAATGATACAAGTGGAAAACTTAACGAAATCATTATTTTGATTTATAAGCTAAGTCTAAAACTATTAGGTGGTGATATAACAAGATAAAATACAGTGCATTGTTTTATTTTTACATGCGTTATTCTAAATCGACCTATAATTAAAATAGGTTGCATATCAGTCTTTTGCGACGACATTCCTTGTTGATTTTTCTAAAATCAATTTCATCACTTAAGGTGAGTTTATAGCCCCGCTTTCACTTGTTTTACAATTACTTTACAAATCTCAGGGTGAGATACATTGCTTGTTTTCACTTATGGACGCAAATACTTTACCTTCTTTCAAATGATTACGGATTAGCCTAAGTGGCAATAATCCACTATGCCCGAATTATCATGAACCGTTAATTACATTGTGTAAGCACGTGTGTTATAAATAGATCTATTAGGATTGATATCCCCATCCATGATTGGTGTCTATAAAGACAACGGGCGTATACCATGTCGGATTTAGGTGTCTCACTGAGGGCACTTACTAGGATACTTTGATTGTTTGAAATTGATTGGCATTCACTGGGGCACTTACTTACTTTGTCTCAAATTGATTGGCATACATAACTTTGTCTAGTTTCAGTATCATGAGCTTAGTGCAATCGTAATCAATGCTCCGGATATTGTATATTATGCAATACATACTTTAAACCTTGCGGTCCAACTTTGTTACTTACTTAAACCTATGAACTCACCAGCTTTATGTTAACACTTTTAATCATGTATTTCTTAGGTGAATAAGCTGCTTGACGTTCTTGAGGATTTCATTCATAGATTTCTTCTTGCATTCAAACTATCAATCTTGTTGTATGATTTTCAGTCTTTCATTTTGATGCTACTTTAGGACAAATGTTATAACTTTTTAAATTTCAATTAAATTAACGAGATTATCATTCAAACGACTCATTTAGGGGTCGTTCTCTAATTTCTTGTGTTATTGTAATATGAAGTAACACCCCTGGTTACCATTCCGCTGCGACATATTTTGGGGGTGTTATAGTGTTGATCACATGTCTGATGGGCAGAGGTTGGAGAGCGCTGATAACGCTCATTTTATACATATTTCTATATGTGTTATCTGTTATTTTATGTATATATATTGGATAATTATATGAACTTTTGATAATTAATAGACTATATTTTCTATTATAGGTTCATGGTACGTGTCGTGGAAGAAAACGAAAGAAGCTTAAAGAAGAAGTAAACTCAACATCTAGCTTCCCGATACATGTCCGCTGTTTTGGCCATAACATGAGCATACGAACGCGGATTGATGGGATTCAACTGCCCACGCGTCCAGAAAAGAGTTCTCTATAACTATCATTTTTGGTCCAAGAGCTAAAAATGTATCAAAACCGGTGTACTTTTAAATAAGTACGCCACACTTTTCATCAGCATTAATGATCCTTAAACCGACATAGGATAAGTATGCCATACTTTTTATAAAGTACGTCGTATTTGGCCCCCGAAAAGCCTATAAAAAGCCTCCTTTGGCTCTCTTATTTCAGAGAATCTCACACAAATCGATCTATTTCGATTACATCACTTAGAGTAGGGATTTTTGGTAATTAAGGCTTGACAAATCTTTGATCCAATCAAACCTTGGTACCACGACATCTCTTAATCATACTTCCACTTAATCGAAGCCATTCCAGACGATCTTGGCTTGTTATTTCTTGATCCTAGAAGTGTAGTGACAGTACATGAAGGTTCGGGATAATAGGAATCAATAGCTTGGGTTATTGATAATAGTTTTCGGTTGGAAAACCTTCTAATTGCCATCTTTTGATCTTATAACTTTGGTACACTTCTATTATCTCTTGATATGAAACGTTTTTGGATTTTATGAGTCTAATATGTGTGTTACTTGTTTGATTATAGAGTAGTTGTCTTGTGTTTGTTTGGGCGATATGTGACCTTTGATATGAAGCGTTTGGATATGTGTTTATTGAATTGGTTAAACATTATTTTATTAAGTATAAAGGCCGAAAGGATGCTTATTGGATCATGTTTATCATTCCACAATATATATTGGTTATAATAATTTATAAAGGTCGAAAAGATTTGTTGTTATTAATCAATATAATCGCCAGTTACACTTAAAGGCCGGAAGGATTTGTGACTCGTGATATCTTTATTCTCTAAACTCATAAACACTATCCTAAACACTCCTATGTATTAGTAATCATTGCCTAAACAAACATTCTTTAATCATTTTCTTGAATCATCTTTTTAATCGCTTTCTTTACAATATTCGATATATGCACGTTTTGGTTAATTTGATAAGTGATAATCATTTTAGCCTTAGCGCCTTAATTACAAACTGTGAAAACTAGAATTCTCTTGGGACGAGCTTGGCTTACATAAGCTATATTACATACGAAAACATATACTTGCCCGTGTTGTGTTTTTAGTCAAAATCGGTATTTCTAGTATTATAAATTTAAAGCTTGTAAAACATACATCAAGTTTTTGGCGCCGTTACCGGGGAATTGTTTTAAGTTGTTATCATTTTGTTTGCTTGTTTTTGGTGCTCTTTGTTTTTTTTAAATGTGCTTAATTTCTTGATTTCTACCTTTTGTGTCTGCAAGTATGACGCACTTCTTTTGAAGTGCGCCGCCGTAAGTAAAAGAGGAAATTATTTCTTTTTGAAGAGGCCGCCCATCGCCCTTGTTTATTATATGAAATTTTTCCTCGTAAAACATGCAAGTACGCCGCACTCACTTATGAATGCGTCGCACTTCTACATCTAATCAAACTTGTTTCGTAATTCATTAAATTCAGACCCTTTAAAAAAACCCAAACTTCTTTTCTTAGGGTTTATAATCATCTGATTATAAGCCTTGTAAATTTGTAAATATATAACTTATCATCGTATTAAAAAAACAATAGTTTTCATCTCGTTTTAATTTTTGTTATTGCATTTGTTGCTTTTATTTTATTTTTGTCATCTCTGCATTATCTAGTTATTCGTTATAATCTGAAACTTAAGAAAAAAATAACAATCGAAAAAATAAATTTTTAGAAAAGCCGGCTGATTCGCGGTCCGAACACACTATATATATAATATATAAAAGTATATAAGGATGGTATCAATTATAGTATAGTAAGTATTTTCCGTCGGATTTAAGAAACAATCTTTTAACAAAAGTTGTCTAAAAAATCTCCCGGGTCGTTTTCCCTCGACGAAGCGTGAATTGAAAATCGGAATCGTCCGTGATCGCGCGTTTTGAATGAGGAAAATATTTTGAGGATTGGTTTTTATATTTCTACTAAACAAAATAATAAGTATATGCAAGCACGAAAACAAATAAAACAAGTAACGACAATTAAAACATGAACAACATCTAAAGAAAACATTTTACTTAACTAACACTAATTATGAAACTCCATATTAAACTCATAAATTAAACAAGATCAGCAGACAGTTTCATTAATTTTAATTGATTTATCAAGTGACTTAACTGCCATACTCTTGACCAAATTCAGATTAGTCATAAAATTCCCAAACAACTAACAAATCAAAACATAACTTATTTAGATAACGAAAATTATGTGCAATGAAATCTAAAACTCGGATCCATCATTTGCTACTCTAACTTTTGAGATAAAAAAATGACAGTTTGAAAAACAAAGCTGCTGGTGCAAATGGTCTTGCTGGTGCAACTTGCACCATTTGACAGAATAACGCTAAATTTTTTAATGTAATTTCAAGCTTCCAATTGTGCATCAACTTAATCAATCAAAAACTTAATATCCTAATTCATTGTCTAAAACTTACTAAATCAGAACATTGCAGCAGCAGTTTAAAAATCTTCAACCTAGAATTCTACTAAACTTGATCTAATATTAATTATAAAAGCTAATGAAACTGTTTTAGACTAGATGAATAGCAATCAGATCAACTTCATTATCAAATAGTGGAACCGTAGACATAAAATCGCTCAAACCAAACACCACTTTATTTGGTGCAAAAACAGAATTTAAAGCATTTTTTTAGACGAAGACAGTTTGAACAAGTAACAAGTATCATCAAAATGGCATATTAATCTCAATACTAAGCAATTCTGAACATCATTAAACTGAAACAACATAATTAAAGAATAAGATCAGTAGATAAAAACTGAAAGCTAAACGAAACTTACAATTGGTCCAAAAGTTTTACGGAATCCTAATCTAACCTATTACCCCTAAGTCCATGAATTCTGAAACAATAATAACCCCGGATCCATCCATTATTTGATCCCTAATCCAACTTAGCAGCTTATGAACAAATCCAAACCAAACAGTACAAACCAAATCAACAGCAAGCAGAAACAACTTATTTTTGAAACTTGAATGGAACAGTGATTGATTTGAGATCAAGGTAACTAATAACAATGTTTAAGACAGATTCAAAAGAGAGATTGATGAAGTGAAATTGAACTTTTATTAAAATCATATGAAAACTGTTACATTGCTTGAAATTAAAATGACAGGAAATTTAAATTTGACATAAAATAAATTTTGCAGAAAAAAATAAAATAAAAAAATACTTTTTTTTTCAAATGGTGAAATACAACTCCTATTTATAGGCTAAAACTAAGAGGAGGAGCGTCACTTGTGTTTGTTGTGTGAGGAGAGAGTGAGCTCTCCTATCTTTCAATCTTGGCCTTCGATTTTAGCTTGATCAACACTCTAATTACCTCAGCCCTTGGATCAAGTGTGTATCTGCGGATCGCCACGCTGGCAAGTCAGTGTGAGAGTCATGCTTCTTGCGTGAGTAGTCTTCTAGAAACTCCTTTGATGTGACGTGGGGTGAGTTTTGGGAATTAATTTGAGATTGGGGTTAATTGGTTTAGGGATAGGGGGGGAATTATGCGGGGAAAATTAGGGAAAGGGATAAACAGTAAACACGTTTTGTATGTTTTATTTGACTGAGTGAATTGGGTGTTTGACTGGGTAAAGGTAAAATTTTCGGATTCGGGTAAAATGATGGGATGGACCGGGTATTAGTTTTATGGAATTTGGGCTGGGTACTAGTAAAAGGGATTGGGCCAATTATGTTTTTATTAGTTTTGTTAATTAACTTAACAATTGTTAAGTTTAGGACTAAATTGCAAAATGTAAAGGACTAACACCGTTAAACTCATTTTTCTGTGCTCTTTCCATTCTTGTGCTTGGTTTTGTCCAGTTTTGTCCTTTTCTTGATATCCGTACCTGCACATACACAAACACAAAAACAAGCATATATTTGCCATTTTAATTATGTTTTTGGTCTTTTGGGTTCGTTTTTCAAGGTAAAAGATATGTATAAAATAGCAAATACCACCGGCGTACATTTCCTTAAGTACGCCGCACTGTATCCAAACCCAGAAAAAACCGACGCACTTTTCCTCAAGTGCGCCGTACTTATCTATCTGATCTAAAAAAATCTTTTATCTATTTATCCTTATTTTCTATATATAATAAAAACTAAAATATATAAATATATATAAATATAAAAAGGTAAAAATATAAATATATAGATAAAAATAATTTACTTTATTTTAAAGATTATCATATTAACCTTAATTAAATAATATATATAAAAAATGTCTTTTTGCAAAACCTTTAAAGTATGTATAAATCCACGATCTTGGGGAAACAACTTGTAAAACCAATATCTTAATTAAATAAAAATATGAAAAATAAGACTTGTAAAATTAAAACTATCCAAAAAGAATCCATTGAGGTCGAGGTACTCAAATCTTCAAGTCAACATTCTTCCGTTAATGAAGTTTTCGTCTTAAATACATCCAAAGAAGATGTTGAATCCCAACCCAATTCACCATCCCAAGAATTAATAAATCTCGATCCCGATGATCAACCCATGTTGGAAGTGCTAAGACTATAGAACAGACTTCTAATTCTGCCATTGTTCAACCCGATGTTGATGACAATTTTGTTATCAATAGTACCCACTTAAAAATGATATGGGAAAATAAATTTGATGGTTATATGCGGGCCGATCCGCATGACCACATCTGTGAATTTCTCGCAATTTGCGACATGTTCAAATATGGTGAAACTCAAAGTGAAACTGTCAAGCTTTTGATGTTTCCCTTATCCTTGTGTGATAAAGCTAAAACCTGGTTTAATGAACTTAATGAAGAGTCTATAACATCGTGGGACCAAATGAGAATAGCTTTTATAAGCAGATTCTTCCCACCTTTGTTATTCGAACGTCTTTGACTTGAAATCAGAAATTTCTCTCAAAACGTATGTGAAAGTCGAACAGACGCTTGGTTACGACTGAAGAACATGCTTCGAAAATGTCATGGGCATGGTCTGACCAAAGGAGCTATTATTAATATATTCTATCACGGTCTAGACGAACCCACTCAAGGAATCTTGGACGGAACAGCCGGAGGAATCTTCCTCTACAAATGTCCAAATCAAGCTTTTCAACTTCTTGAGGACAAAGTCCTTTTTAAACTTGATTGGTCCACTAAATCAAAAAACGAACATCATCAAAAATCTGTTGCTTTCACCGATGGTAGTAACAGTAATAATGATAACTCTCGAATAATGAAAAAATTGGAGGCTCTTACTATAAAAATGGATTCTAATTTCCAGAGTTTAAAAGAAGAAATACAAGATACACATAACAAAAATTATGACCTTAGAGATAACCATGCTTCTAAAAACCACATGAACAATGACACACTAATGTGTGAACGTCATGAAGCAAATTACATCCAATCTGGAGGTTACCAAAACTGAGATTCTCATGATTCGTATTCTCGCCTATCTCATTATGAACAACCTCAATCAAATAATGATTCCAAAAAGACGCTCACAGAATTAAACAACCACGTGAAACAGGATCTCAAACATTTCAAAAGATGTATCCGTAGCATGAGAACTTGTCATGATAAACTTTTTTGACAGAGACGATCAATCTAAAACAGATATTGAAAAATTAATCACCAAATTCTTGGATGGTCAAAGAGTTTCAAATATGTTTGTCAAGAACAATGTTAACGATATGATTATAAGGATGAAGCAAAATGAAAAGAATTTCTAAACTATCTATAAAAACATGGAAAGAAAAATAGATGAGTGGGAGAAGTCTCAAAATGTCTCTTCCAAACAAACCGATAGAACTGACCCACCTCATCCTCAAGCTTACACCGAGCAAGTGAATGTCGTATTTACTGTGAGTGGAAAGTCTGATGATCCTCCAAAAGTTCAAAAAGATCCACCACTTCCTATCATCGTTAAAAATAAAACCAAAAAAAATCCTATTAAGGCATCGAAAAGGGACTATTATGTTGTCAAATCAAAAGAATATCCATTCCGTGAGTACATACCAAAAATCCCATACCCTCAACGTTTAAAAGTGGACCATTCCCATTTGAACTGTATCGTCAAGGAATCTTAAATCAAGTTAAGTGTAATAATAATAATAATAATAATAATAATAATAGTGGTAATAGTAATAATAAGCCTATAAAAATATACAAAAAGAAAAAACTTAGCAGTCTTCGAAATACGATGCGCACCGTACTTTGATACTGCATTAAAAAAGAAATGTAACTAACTTTGTGGGTATGTTCACTAAAAACCCTCACGAGACTATAACTCGTCCGCTTGGGACACCGAGGAGTTTAAAGGCTTGTTGCATATGTTAAATGCAACCGTGTTGCCTACGAAAGTGCGCTCTTGTATTTTACGTTTTCTTGTAGTTTTGTTTATTTTGCAGATTAAATAAAACAAGCGGAGCTTGGATTGGTGGTTGGCATTTTACACTTGGGGACTAATAAATTCGGATCGGTATATTACAAATGGTTGAATTCACATGCTTACGCTGGCGTTCCATTTAGCATCGTATCTTTCAGAAATTCAACCGAGAACTAAAGAACCCCGGGAAGTCTCGTTTCTATTATATTTATTTTTCCTGCTTGTCCTACTTTTAAGTTATTTTCTAATTACGCATAATGCTCAACTTAAGTGTGAGGGGGGAAATAAATTTGAAAAATTAGACTCATTTTAAATTATTAATTTTTGTTTGCCCTCGGCAATCTAAAATTTTATTTTTAATTTTTTATCACTTAGGTTGATATATTAGAATAAAACGTAGTAAAATAAATTAATAAATAAAGTTTTTGAATTCACATATGTGTCCCGATTGATAAAGCAGATCCAACTCGGGATCAATGACATTACTTGCGCATTTCTAACCATTCTGTTGGGAATTATTGATTTGATGATACAAAAGAACTTGCTCAAATGGATAAACAATGAAATAAAAGGATCAAAGTCGACAATATGGAATTCTACAAAAGATAGAGGATTCTAGAAGACTTCCTTAAAAGATAAAGATCAAAGATTATGAAAAGATTTAGTTTCCTAATACAATTAGATTTCCTTTGTAAGTCTTATGGACTCTATATATAAAGAGATCCCTAGACATTGTTTATGTGTGTGTATCCTACACGTCTAGTGTGTGTTTCTAAGGTGTTTAATCATGTATTAGGAAAACACCAACGATCTCACCACTTGAGATTGTTTAGCCCTAAGATCAAAGTGTCTTTGATCTTTGTTATAGTTAGGTAACACGTTCTATTTTGATCAAATAGAATTGGGGCTTGTATGAATGTAAAACCTTGTTCAATAACATTGTTCTTGTTCTTATTCCGCTTCACAACATACAAACTTTGTTATTGTCGTTCTTATAGATCCTAGATGAGTTTGTAAACGATCTTCACAATTGGTATCAGAGCCATGTGGCTCTTGATCTAGGATCTACAAGGTTTTTCAATCAAAATTGTTTCGAGTTTCCGATTTTCAGTAAAAAGGTGAATTCGGTGATATTAGGGTTTTCTGCAAATTCGGTAAAGCAGAAAAGTACCCTATCTTTTTCGTTATCTTTGTCAGGGTTTCATCTATATCTTTTGTTGCTGCTAATCGTGCTTTTTGGAAATTATTGTGACGGTTTGTTTGTGCTTGTTTTGCTATTCTTAAAACAACAAACAAAGGATTTTGGTTAAAACTGCTACAAGTCGCGACAAGGTTTTGAAGAATTGAAGGTTTATAAATGATCGGTTTGTAGTAACAAGGTTTCAGCAGCAAGGGGATTCAAAGCAATAAATGTACTATAAAGGATCTGATGTTTAGTGTTCACAGTGGCAACTCTGTTGTTGATTTTACTGCTGCTTCAATCGTTGGCAATGAGAACAGTAGTTTATACTTAATTATGCCAGTTTAATCTGCTTCCCTAATTGGTTTGGTTATTGTTTGATGGTGGCCTGGATTTGTTTGTGATTTGAAATCCTAACTATCTAGGGTTTGTTTATCAAGTATTATTTTAAGTCGTGAGCATATTAATGAATGATGATTGGTTTTTTTGGAATATGTCGTTGAGTATGAAGAAAGGTTTAAGGAAAGTAATAAAAAGGATACTGGATTTTAAAAAGGGAAGTTATCACAACAGTTTGTGCTTGGATCTGTAAGATTATCGTATAATCTATTCTTGATGCTGCTGGTAAGTGGTATTAATATTAGTGTTGTGATTGATAATGGTGTTAATGCTGCTTGTATTTTTAATGCTGCTAATGAAAGTTAATACTGCCAATGTAACTTAATGCTGCCAGTATTAAATTTCTGCTGCTAGGGTAATAAAAGCAGTTAGTTACTACTGTTAAGGTAAAAGTAGTTACTACTGCTCGGGGTAAATGATTACTACTGCTAGCATTGTTCGATATCGGATAACACACAGCTTGGATCTCGGATTGGATCAGATGATCTTGGATAGAAAAAGGTTATTTTTGGGATTAATTGCATGAATTGATTACGGAGACAATTTTTTATCACTTATTTGGAGTTGAAGTGGAATTTTCACAAGTGCGTGTTCTTATCATATCTTAAAAGTTGGGGTGGATGGATTTTGACTTTGAAGATAACTTGTTTGAGCTTAAAATCGATGTTGACGAAGACTTGTCAAATCTAGCAATGTGTGATCTACAAACTTTTGGTGCTCAATGCGCACATTTGCTATCACTTTAAGGAGTTACGTTGTAGTGCTCAGTGTCTCATTTAGATGAGGATTTTGTCAAGAGATTGAGGTCTACTTATACTTCAAGGAATTACGTATGAGTTTGGAGTCACGTGGATAGTACAAGACATAAGACATAAGTTTGGGTTATTCTACTTCAGCATCAAGTTTGTAATACTGAGTTTTCTCCATCAGTAGTCATTACAAAGAGCCAACAGAATAAGAGATTCAAGAGATGGTTAACATATTGGTTTCAGGGGAAGCATATGATAAAGTGTTTAACCATTTGGATATGTTACATGCACCACTTGAGGGGAAGGTTTTCATTTAATACTATTAAGTCATTATTACTACCGCTAGTTTAAGTTTCTACTACTTAAATTCATTATTCTTATTATGCGTCATGGAGGGTAATTTCAGACATTGGAAAGCTTGAATTAGAAGTGTAATATATGGTTTGTAGTTGTAAAGATCAAAGTTGCATATGTTCACAGTCCTCTAATGGATAATGACAAAAAGGGGAAGATGTTACAGAGATGATATGATTTGCAACTTATTATGTGTGGTGGCATAACATGGAATAAGATGTTGAAGACTTCATTGTGTTGAAGAAGTTTCAACAAGTTCAAAGGAAATCTCAAGTTAATGGGAAGATTGTTTCATTCATGGAAGACTAGATTTGAAGATGAAGATTGCTAAAGATTAAGCTACTATGGATCATCTTGGAATCAGTTTACAGTTTGTTTTTATCATCAAATAGGGGAAGATTGTTGGGAATTATTGATTTGATGATACAAAAGAACTTGCTTAAAAGGATAATGATACAAAAGAATGAAACACAAAGGACTAATTTGACATTATTGAATTGTACAAAAGATGGAGGATTCTAGAAGACTTCCTTAAAAGATAAAGATCAAAGATTAGGAAAAGATTTAGTTTCCTAATACAATTAGATTTCCTTTGTAAGTCTTATGGACTCTATATATACAGAAATCCCTAGACATTGTTTATGTGTGTGTATCCTAGACGTCTAGTGTGTGTTTTTAAGGTGTTTAATCATGTTTTAGGAAAACACCAACGATCTCACCACTTGAGATCGTTTAGCCCTAAGATCAAAGTTTCTTTGATCCTTGTTATAGTTAGGTAACATGTTATATTTTGATCAAATAGAATTGGGGCTTGTATGAATGTAAAACCTTGTTCAATAACATTGTTCTTGTTCTTATTCCGCTGCGCAACATACAAACTTTGTAATTGTCATTCTTATAGATCCTAGATGAGTTTATAAATGATCTTCACAATTCTTGTTGATCCCACTTCAATAGATCTTTAATTCCGTATGCTTGTTAAGGTTTTGTTATGCTAAATAAATCTAACACAACTATAGTAGAAACTTTATTGAATATATTAAATATTATGCGAAATCTAATGTTTAATCAATAAGAAAAATTCTTAAGGAAACAGTAACTCTATGAACACAATTCTATGAACATACAATTCAACAAACAATAAAAGCTCCAATATAATTATTACAAATAATACGAATACTCTCCTAGTATTAGGGTTACAAAACCTTGAAGCTATGATAACTCTATGAATGACTAGTTTTGATTTGATACAGATATAAAACTCTATGCCCTAGGACCTCCTTTTATACACCAAGGAGTCCTAGTCGATTTACAATATATTCCTAAAACTTAGAATATTCTCTATGATCTATTCTATAAATAACTAATACTTATCACGTAAGTAATCTTGATCTCCAATCAATCTTTATCCTTTCTTTTGTCTTTATCCATTCTCTTCTGACAGTAGAAACTCTTGCAGCAGTCTTAATCTTTGAGCAGTTGTAACTTTTGTACTAGCAGCATTAACTTAGCACCATGATATAGTCGTTTTTCAATGCATCAAATAAACCCTCAAGTATATATATATATATATATATATATATATATATATATTTATAAATATATATATATATATATATATATATATATATATATATAATTCACCAAATACGTAATTACCCAACTAAAGTTCATACAATTTAATCTTAGGAAAGAATAAAAACTAATCACAAACAAAGGGTAATCGTTTTTCCCCCTCGGCGAGAAGTGAATGGAAATCTACGTTCAAGTTGTAAATCGAGCTTGATTGTCATTCAAGTTTTTGGTTTTGGTTTTAAACAATTTTTATACTAAAAGTTAAACTAAAATTAATTCTAAGATTTAAAACTACAAGATTAAACTAAAATTTATCTAAAAAATATAAATGACAAATATGCTTTAAAAAGATAAAAATGACTAATATGCTTAAAAAGATATAAATGACTAATATGCTTGCTAAGTGACGTGAAAAGTTCCTTAAGTGTGAATTAAGGTTTATTAACAATTTAATTTCCTTAGAAAAGATAATTATCTCACAACGTTAGTTTATTTTGACAAGAATCTCTTAAAAAGATATTAATTACTAGCTGTCTAGTTTGACTATTTCTCTGGCTTTTGCCCTTTGAAACATTCAAACTATAAATCTAAATAATCGAAGTTTATTCATTAATTAAACCTTTCTTTTCAAATCCACACTTAATTCCCAAATCACTAAATCACTTAACAAGCACTAATTAAACTACTCGCTACTCATAATGATTAAACAAACAAAGCTAAACATTTTAAAAATAAGCTATACTAATCAATTGAAAAAGGATAGAAAATTGAACCGAATTGAAGAGCCGCAAGTAAACGATAACCACCCGATTTAATAAGCTAAAGAAAGTATTCAAATTCTATCTAGCTTATTAAATCCTTAAGCTTCACGCCTCATGAGTTAACCGGTATAAAAAACAACACAAACACAACAAATTTTTAAAACAAAACAGTTTATTACGATTTCTAATTTTCACTAAATATGTTATATTAAACTACAAAGCTCATCAATTATATTCACAAACCAAACGCAGACCCAAACACGAAACACAACCCAATTAAAAATATACAAGCCCACAAGCAGAAATTAGACGCAGGCCCAGGTGCAACACAAACCCAATATAATAGATCCATCAAATTTGGGCCGAGAGGTTTCAAAAGAAAACTAGAACAAACTTAATTTGCACTTAATACTACTTAATAAGCCGAAAATGAATTAAGCAAGCAAGAGATCCCAAATCAACTTAATAAGCATGAAAGACTAATAAGCATCTAGAAATTAGTTTTTATCCTCACAACTTAAAGAGATTTATTAAGCTAAAATGATATCTAAATTTTTGCTACGAAATAAGCTAAAAACAAAATGAGCACTTCAATCAAATCAATGAGTCACATAAATCTGATTAAGGACTACAAATACCACAAGCTAGCAACCAAACTTTAATCTAATAAGTACTAAACCTTAACATAAGCTAACACATCTTCATTTTGAATTAAATCTAAGCAAACGAAACTTAATTAATCTAATTACTAATCAAAAAGCTAAAACAAATAAGCCGAATGAAAATTTAAGCTAAACCGAATCAATAAGCCAAATAAATTTGGAATGAAATAAGCTAAAAAGCTTTATCGACAAAACCTCAACCAAATATGCTTAAAACGAAGGCTTATGTAATCTATCTAAGCTCGAATGAAATCCAATAAACTAATAACAAGCTTATCAGAACTAACATAGAGCTTTTGAAACAATAAAGAGCTTAAAAATCAAAATAAGCTCTTTCTTAGCTTATTATAAAAAATTTAGTTCAAAACTTGTTTAGGATTTAAAAGTGTGAATCCTTTAAGCTTATGAAAAGCTGATTTGATTTAAACCCTTAAAACCGAAAAGAAATTATGAATAAGCCAGATAATAAGCTTAAGAGATAGGAGAGCTTATTCTAAGAATAGCTTGGAACAAAATTTAAACAAGACAATAAGCATTTTATAACACAACATCTTCATTAACCAAGTAAAGATCTTACAATATCCAAAATAAGCTGTTAAAACTGCTTTTACAAATAAGCTCAGAATTACAAATAAGCTAAACTTAAGAATAAGCTAACAAAAACTAAAGAGTAAAACTTTTAAAAATCTAATTCCTAATGTTTTCAAATTGAGGGCAGCGAGTCTCTTTTATAGCCAAGTCCAGGGGTTGTTTGTGTAAATTTACCCACACCGACTCAATGATTGTACCAATCATTAGTACTCAAAGAACCACCTCGTATTGCAGAAGAGATCCACCAATCAAATTGCTTTGGCCAGCGAATAAATAATCCAATCTACCAATCTTAAAACTCCACGTAGACTTCTTTTGCTGCTTAAAACTTACGCCAATTCTCGTCCTTAGATCATTGCAATGTAAATGAAATGAGTTGCAAATTTTTTCCTGCCACGTGTTGTATTTCTATTTGTTCTCCATGGCCTAGTGCCCCATCACATGACACAATTTGATTTAATTATCAGGCATGTGAGGTGATGTCATGCTGACGTCACACACATCATATATATATAAGATTTATTTGTTTTCCTTGTTAGGCTTTAACTTGGGCTTTTACTTGTTTGGGCTGGTCCGGCCCATAAAATGGGTCAAGGGCTGGCCCAATAAAGTCCGAAGGCACCATTGGACTCGCTTCCTCGTGCTCTTTCTACTGGTATGCTCGGGGACTTTTCACGACTTCATCTCAGCTTGAGTAATAATTAGACTTGACCAAATTGAGCCCGATAATTCCCGTTTTTGCACCGTTTTCAATCCTTTTACCTGCAAGACATAAAAATATCAAACAAACATATTTGCAAGATAATTATCCATATTTTAGCATTTTTAGTCCAATTAATAGTGTTTTACGGGGTACAAAAGATGTGTGTTTTAGCACTTATCAAATTCTCCCACACTAAGCCATTGTTGGTCCCACACGCAATGTAAATAAAACAAACCCGGAAATAAATAATTTTATCCCCCTTTTAACTTATGACCCCCCACAATCAAACAAGAACAGAAAAGATCCATAAAAAGGTTCAAAAATCATTTAAATCGCAAGCACCCCCGTTTTACCCATTTTTTTGAATGTTTTTTTTCAACTTACAACTTATTCATGTGTAACATAATGTATTGCTTTCATTATTCATTGATAACTTTTAGGATCACGAAACAAAAATCACAAAAAGTGTCCAAATGGATAAATTCATCGTCCCCGACTTTCACCTCTCCAAGCTAAGCTTAAAAACAAGATCATTGCAAAATACAAGTTATGATGCTAACACTACTCATAAAAGCTAATTGTGTACTTACTTTTCCTCCCTTATTCCTAATTTCCTCTAAGGATTTTATTATTATTATTGTTGGTGACAAATAAATTATGCCCTTATTAATATAAAGTAAACCCGGTTTAGACCACAATTAGTTTGAAATCCTTTCCTAAAGAGACGATATGGTGAGAATAAGGTCCACATTAAGGTTCTAATTTCGCATGATTTAGGGGTTATCCTTTTTATTTCATCCGAAACAACTCAACTACGAGTCTAGAGACGGAGGCTTTATTTAGATAACCCAGAGTTGAAATTTAGCTTTATTATTATTATTATTGCAACATTATTAAACCTCGGTCCTTTAGAAGGCTGCAACATCGGCTGTGAGCCGGCAAGATGCAACAAACATATTTCGACCTCAGTAATTTCCTTGACCTTTTAGAAGGCTAAAACATCGGTTGTGAGCCGGCAAGATGCAACAAACTTTTATCAGTCTCGAATTATTATTAATATGTGCCTTATTTAGAAGACTACCACATCGGTTGTGAGCCGGAAAGAGGTAGTAAACTTTTATCAGCCCACAGTTTTTTTTATTATTATTATTACCTCCACCTTTTAAACGACTGTCACATTAGTATGCGAGCCGACCATGATCCAGAAGTCTTATTTCGGCTTCGGCTTATTACATAATTATTATTATTATAGCCAAATTTCAAGTCCTATGGTCTTTTAACAACTGCCACATCGATATGCAAGCCGACCATGGTCCAGGAGTCTATTTCCCCACAACACTAACAAAACCTCGATGTGTACCTTACTTTCACCAGAAGGAAACTCTACGAAGTGATCTAAACTAAGAATCACAAAAACCAAAGAAACTTTTTTTTATTCAATAATAATATAATGTTTATTAAGCTGATAGGAGCAAAAAGCCACAATTAACCTCTATGAGCTCTAAAGAGAACAAATATCTATGTTTAGTAATCAAAACTATACTCTACTCATCATCTTCTTGTCCTTCACAATTAAAATTTTCCTAATAAAAATCTCGTGAAAACGTCAGCCTAACGAATTAAGATCGACACTTTAAACAAAGGACACATAGACCGGCAACACACTCCAACAACGTCTAATAAATTATCGAACTTCGCATATAAAGCAGTTAGAAATACAATTTATAGGAGGACACTCTTCATAAGTTACTCGAACTTTTCTAAAGCAAGACGTTGTCGTTTTAATAGCTCCTTGATATAAAAAAGAAATAAGCAAAGTCAATCTATTACGTTAGATGAAAGCTGAAGATATAAAACCGTCGATTCAAAATTTACTTCCTTAGTCCGTTCTCACACCCATCGGAAACAAGAAGACCAACTTACACTTTCGTGCTACAACTATTTTTTTATATCAACTAACTATATTTTTTACAACACACAATTTATTTTTATTTTTTTTTTATTTTTTCTTTCTTAGAGTAATATGAACAATAAAAAATTTACAAAATTTGTCTGTGACAAAAACACTTATTTTATTTTTGAAAATTTTAAAATTTTTCATATTTTTGAAAATTTTGGTGGGAAAACGGGGTACGTGAGAACAACGGGCAAAAGTAGGTAAGATTATATCGAAGATATACTACCCCATACTAAAACTAAACATTGTCCTCAATGTTTCCTAGCCTAAGACTTAAAAACCCCATACTAGAACTCAAAAAGTCTAATGCATAATCCAAACATGAAGAAAGTATCACACAAATCTTTAGCCATTTATCAAGTGTGCTAAAAGATAAATGTTAGTCGATAATAATCTTTAGGATATCGGATTTCCCCAAACTAATGGCAAGCAAAGGCTAGGAAGCTCGAGTGGACCGGGACAAAACACCGAACACGAGAGTCTTCAGAAAATTCTGGATCAATCCTGCAAACAATCACAAGTACAAACAACAACAAGAATCAGAAGAGTACAAGCCTCCTCACATCACAATAGAAAATAGAAAAGAAAATAGAAAATGGATAAGCATGGGGTGCCTCCCACGAAGCGCTTTGTTTTTTGTAACCGAGTCACATAGCTTGACTCGATCCCCGAATTTATTCGTCCTTGGAGAAAGTGTAGAGATCTTGGACTACCTTGGGTGGTAAGTCCCCTCCGAAGTAATGCTTCACGTGATGACCATTCACCTTAAAGTTTGGCCTATCGGGTTGAGATAACTCGATTGTTTTG
>BQNB010014908.1:0-65520 GCA_026074375.1 Tanacetum coccineum | reverse complement strand
TTGTTCAATAATGATGAAGAGTATGTTGCTGTAAAAGAAGACGAATACGACAATCTTACTGTTACAAGAAAAGAGGCATGCCGAAATCTTTCAGATTATGGACGAAGGATGGATGGTGACTAGAGCTGAATAAAAGGAAGCTGAAGAAAAGTCTAACTTAAAGACTTCGCTGTAAACAAAAGTGCTTCCCGGGAGACAACACGGATTGTTATTTAATTTTTTTATCGAGTCTGTCTTCCCAGACATCAATACGGAATATCCGCCCCATACCATACGGCGTATTGATTATCTGGATGTTATCAGTCTTTATTTTATTGCACTTTAAAAACATTATTTTTAGATTTTCAATACGGCGTATTCACCGTACCCACCAGTCTGACCCGTAATTAGTTTGTTTAGTTTAGTTTAAATTAACCATAGGTACCAAGATAGGAATGCACTTGTTCTTCCTATATTTTATACATGACCTCTAGAAAGAAATATCAACGAAGTTGGTGGAATGCATATTTTTTGAAATTCTATGTGTGTACTGTTTATGATAGAATTCAGATGCTTTTTCAGCACACAATCTTGCTCATAAACGCAACTTGGAGAATCTATCGAGCAAATATCAGGGGAGTTTCTTATTCTAATTCTTTTTAAATTCCTGTATTTAATGTTTTATATATATACAATGAGGACGTTGTATAATTCAAGTGAGGGGATGGAATTAGAATGTTTATTTGTCCTAATTTTCACACTAAAATGCTTAAATTATGTTCAAATTTTAAAAAAAATTCATGCATACTTTTGTGAAATTACTTGATACATAACCCGCACACAATAACCCTTGTTAGATAATTGTGAGGATTTAACCTTTCCGTTTTTAAATGTTTACCCAAATTCCACAAAATTTGAGTGTGTCGGTGATGTTCTAGACTTTAGAACTTGGCTTGGTATATCACTCGAGACCACAATGATAAGTACTATGGATTTAGATGGAGTAACTTGTTTAAATTGGTAAATTTTAGGATTACACCCAAATCGCCTTTACATGTTGCTTATTAACTAACTACACTAGTTAGTTAACCTCCTGTTTAAACCCTTTTCCACTCTTATCTTTAGAGTGATGATCCACTAGAACAACCCGTAGAGCCAATCCTTTAGGAATTACACCAACTATTTGTTTTGTTACACCCTTACACCTTAACCTATCCTGTTAGATTAAGTTTAATTTACAGTTGCTAGTTGCTTAAAGTGTAAAGTTTGTATTTCCCGAGCCTTGTGTCATTTTCTATCTTTGGTGTGGTTGGAAATTTGCGCATTGCAAATAGGAATGTATATTAGTAGTCAAAGCTCATGTGATTTTACTACCATCACAATTATTGGTGAATCCGAAGATGAAGGAACTATCGAAGAAATTATCCGAAATTATTATGATCATGAAGATGGTGAAATTACACCGAGATTTGAAGTACAGTCAGCAAAAAAAATTGAAAAAATGAGAAAAATACAAAAAGAGAAGGAAAGTTTGAAGATAATCATTTTGTAACTACCGAAGGAATTACACGAAGGATCGATTATTCGTTGATACGTTTAAAAAATCAACGATGTAAAGTATTGTACAAAGTGGAAGATATCGCCACTTACCTTGTAGAATATGTAAAGTTTTGGGATGATTGGGAAGTTGACCGTTACGGGAACGCTAACTTAGGTTGTTGTTTTTGATCGATGATCAAGACGTTGTAAATAGTTGTGTCTTTATCATGGTAACGGTCGGGAAATAAGTGTCTAGCAACTTGTATCTTAAGTCTTAATCTATTTGTTTCTTGATTTTTATTTAACAACAATTTACTTCCCTCTCACCTAATGATTAGCCGCTGGTTTTACGCGAATGAGGACTTGTTCGAGCGTGCATGTCTATTCCGTCGTTACGGCCATGTATGCATGTCTTAGCTGCCTCGTTGGTTTACGACTTTTGGTGAAAGTTAGAAGGTTCCTACCCTATATCATTCTTCATCCTAACCGTTGGTTAAATTCGAATGGGGATGTGATCGAACACACATGTCTATCCCGGCGTTCCGGGTGTGTATGTGTGCTTCAGCTGCCTTGTTGGAGTGGTACTTCTGGTGAAAGATTGTAGAATGATCAACCGTACGCCTTTCCATACAAAAACCCATATTTACCTTTATAAACTTGTTACTCCTTGGCTTTAGTGGTGGAGATGTGTATCCTTGCCAAGCTTATGATAGAATACTCGTCACGACCGAGCAATTGAGCGAATTAGTTACATGTTACCACATAGATTAGTTGAGTGATTTGAGTGTTTTCATCTTCCTATTTCGTGAGGTGTTTGGTTGTGTACTTGTAATAGATCGAAAAAGTGCTTTAACAAAAAATATCCTTAGGGATACATTTTTATAAACTTCTAAAGGCTACTTGAGGACAAGTAGGATTCAAGTGGGGGGATATTTGATGACATCAAATAACGTCTATTTTATAGCATCATTTATCCCATGTTATTAACCCATTTTGTATAGTTATTGCAAAGAATTGTTACTTAATCGTTTATATTTGAGAATTGCAGTAATTATGGAGTAATTGGTGAAAGTTAGCAAAAGGAGCGCATTTTGGAGCTTAAATGAAGATATTTTGAAGATTACTATTCTGATGACCAATACGTCGTATCCATCAAGGAAGATACGACGTATATGTGCCTGCACTCACCAAAGACCACAAAGGAATAAAGATCAATATGTCGTATCTAGAGAGAATCAATACGTCGTATTCAAGATATGGAATCAATATAATATTTTGGAAGATATCAAGCGTGGTCCCTACTCCAAGAAATCCCCAATATGCTGTATCCAACTCTTAGATACGCCGTATCCAACCGACTTCCAGACCTTATAAATAGAAAACTCAAAAACGAGTTTTAAGTGTGCTAAATCATATTCTCGATACCTAAACCACAAAAGTCGATTTTTAGAGGAGAAAAAGAGCAGAAGAGGTCGAGCAACGTATTCAATTCCATAGGCGACAACGTGTAATTCCATATACTTTAGTAATCGTTCAGTTTTTGGTATCATTCGTTAACTCGGTTAGTTTACCTTGGCTAAATAATTGCTCTTGTATTTATTATGATGTTTGAAGGCTAATACCTTCGGGTATTAGCCATTATTATAAAGATCTGAATGTTTGGTATTTGTTTATCTTGATTTCTTGATTTATCGTTCAGTGCTTGTTTATGTTTATCAATTTAAACTTGTTTACACGCTTTTGAATGCGACCTATCATTCAACTGTATCTAGTGACATGGACCAAGTAGATCTAGAGTCCGGGATAGCTCTCCATATAGTAATCTATGCATCTAGAATCATAGTTACATAAATATTGTCTTGTTAAGTCTGTGTCTAGGATACGCTTCAGGCTTAACTAGTAAATTGGATATTGCCAATGGTTTATTGATCGTGTTGACTAGCAGGTGACCTATCTTTTTCAACAAGTAACATTCTGATTCCATTGGATAGTTGGACAAGTGGACTACTAGTGTATAAATTGCCAATAAGCGGTAAGTGAGTAAAGTCTCTATGAGCTAGGGTTTAACAAGATCACCATTGCCTTAATCCCTAAGATAGATTATAATCAGCAAATAAGGATGCTTTGTGCAGATGCTTTAATTATGACAGAATTATTATGTCTAGGTCTTAGGATGATGTAACGCTTAAGTCTTACGAATGATATCCCACCTCGAGAGAAGAAATCATTGCACTAAATAAACAAACCAATTTTTTAATTGGATTAATAATGGTTAATACAGTTTTCTTATATAAGGTTTGACCGCTCTTTCATCTTTTATTAATTAGCTTGCGTGGGTTAAAGTGCCTTGAATTGATTATAGACACCAACCAAACCGTGCCAGTCTCTTAGGCTGAAAAACCCCTTTTTCCCGTTAGAATTAGGACTTAGACGGACATAGGTTTTACATAGGTTTAGAATAGAATAGAATTAATATAGATTAGATAACCAAGATATTAATTAAATTGATAGATTTAACCTCGCTTCAAGTGTTCGACACCCTACTTACCACAAAACTACTACCGATCGGGTACATTGCCCGTTAAAGTGTTGTTTTTGGTTTAGTAGGAAAAATATATATTTAAAACATGAATCATCTTAAATATACCATACAACGACAGCACATCACTATTATTGTTAAACAGTGAACCAAACACCCATGTATCTGCGTTAAACGCAGATCTAAATGCCCTAACTGGGCTACTAACCGTAGAACCAAACGCACCCTTATTGCTGTTAAAATCAGCGAAAACAAACACCCTTTTCTGGCTGCTTAAACGCAAAACAAACACCCTCGAGATTCAATCAAGCAAATGAAAATAAAATAACTTAAACAAACAAAACCATTTTATAATTTGTTATTAGTTTTTACAACTATAAAACCATCCAAACTCGGAGAAAGTGGTGGTGTCATAGAGATGGTGACTGTCGTGGAGGAAAGATGAGGGTGACAAGGTGGTCACGGCTGGGAGATGGAGATAATGGTGAGGTGGTCGTCGTTGTGGTAGTGATATGGTAGTGGAGATGATGGTGCATGGAGGAATTGGTTGTGGTGGTATGGTGTGACATCGCTTGGGAGGAAAAAAATGGTGAGGGTGTCGGTTGTAGTGACAGCCGTGGTGGCGTTGCCAGTTAGTGGCAGCCGAAAGTTGACCGGACGTGAGTGACTTGGTGAGGAGGAGGCGATGATGTTGGTGAGGTGGTGTTGATGATTTAGGTGGCGGTGGGTGGCCAGAATCAGGCCGGAAAAATAGGAGGGGCCGAAAAATATTTAGAGAGGGAGGAGTGTGTGTATATGTGTGTTAGGGTTATAAAAATATGAGGTGTAACCCTAATAGGTTTAGTATTTATACTAGAAAGTTTGAAAATAAAGTGGCAAGTGTCAAATAAATTAGGGTTGATGTTGTAAATATTACCACATGGACCAGAAGTGTAACTTTTGTAAAATAATGATTCGGGGCTCGTTTAAGGTAGTTAACGAATGATTCAAAACATGAAAGTTGTGCCATTGTTTTCCATATAGTTTTCCTACGAAAATGAGTATTTACACGACTATTATTTCATAATTGTTTTATAACATTTATTTAAAATGTTTATTATTTATTTGTGTATCACTGATAAACTTTGTCCGTAATATGAACTTTAACTTGAATATTTGCGTTTTTTACATACGTTTCCGAATAAAATGCTAAATAATTTATTAAATATTTTTATTAAATAAAAAGGTGATAATTTAATATAATTAAATTATTTTCGCTTCGGTACGGGTCGTATGCGGTTTTCACAATTTGCGAGATATTTTCTCGTTTTTGTTTCAAATAAGTTTGAAAAATAAAATTTGTAAATGAGAGATAAGTAATAATAAATATGATTTATTATTTAAATATGTTTTCAAAAATTTACCGGCTACACGGTAATCGTTTTTTTTTTCTTTTTTTTTTGACAATAAAAAGGTTAAAAAGTCAAAAGTCAAGTTGGAGCCAAAAAGTCAAAGGGTAAAATGGTCTTTTAAAATTCTGAAAATTACCGATTGTTACAGTACACACCCCTTAAAGGAATACCATCTCGGGATTCGATTTGAGTTAACCGAATGTGTGACCAAGAAAAGGTTTAAGATTTAAGAACCCGTTTTAAACATGGCGTTGAAAACTTTATTCATCAAAATTCGATTTTTTGACACTTCTTAATATACATAAATTTTGCCTAACTTTGACCAGGATATTTAATCCATCGGAGTAGGTATTTTAGAAAAATATCATTACAATTTTTATGATGGTTATAACCGCGTTGTAAGGAGAGTCCCTTAATAGTGATAACATCAAAGGAGAAAGTGTAGGCGCATGGGTATGTCTGTATAAAGTTTTAAATGTTTAAGGGCAGAGTCTAGTTTCTGATATATGTAAGGTTTGACGATTAATATCGGACGAGGCTAAAGGATGTAAGTATTCAACTTACTTAGGAAGTACGAGGATGTATCGTGACTCAACTCTCCGTAAGTGAATGATGCGAATAAAGTATAACCGAGCGGCTCTAACCGCGACCTAATAAATAGAAGCGCCGTCGAATAAGAAATAATAATAATAACGAAACATTGCACACAATGTTTAATAACGAAATAAATAACCATATATGTTTGTGCTTTAGTTTAGTCAACAAAAATGTGTTTTTACGAACTACTTATAAGTTAATTGAAGATGTTACACCGTTTCTTTACGAAATTTATTATTTATAGAAAGTTTCTCATTTTAGTAAAGTTTAATATATTTTCGGGGACGTTAATACATCTTCCTAATTATAAATCACTTTCCATATTTCCAAAAACGAACTAGTGTAACCCTAGTGTCTAACCAAAATCCTTAGCTTGCTATATATATATATATATATATATATATATATATATATATATATATATATATATATATATATATATAAAGACTATGTCTAAAATTTAGAAACGACCAACGGCAATGACTTATCATGTTTAGAAAATTCCTAAACCTTCGTTCTAATATTAAAAAGCTCCATGAATATTTTCAAAGACTTTCGGCACTTAATAAACCTTTCAAAACATTTTTAATCGTCCGTTTACCCTTATTTAAAACTCGGACCAACAACTATATTTTTATAAATCACCCATGGACTTGACCATAACACCGTCATATTTTCCCACACTATCCAAAATTCTTTTACGTCAAAACCAATCAACCAAATCCACTATAATACTAGCCTAACCTCATTGCCATCTTTGTTGCAACTCACAAATCTCACAACCTTTCAACAAGAACAATTTATATATCCAAAATCATCAAAAATCTTCATTAAAATAATAATTCATTTTAATCATTTGAAAATCATAGCACAAACATATGGAGTCTTGAATCATAAGTATAAGAATACATAGCAACAATAACTATAACAAACGGTGATGGGATGCAGAGAGTGAGGACATTTCAAGAAACAATATCCCCAAAATAAAGGTCAACAAATAGAAGGAGCTCGTGGGAGATCTTATGCGATAGGCGGTGGAATATTGCACGCAATCGTTAGTTCGAGGATGAATAAAATTCATTAGCTTAAGAGTGCACAAGTAGGTTAGCTCTATAAACGGTTCATGATCGTAGGGATTTGTAATGGAAAAAGTAATAACTTAAGAATGAGATAAGGTAGTTTAAGTGTGGCCTTAAGATTTTGCTGAGTGGTAAGACACGATAGTGCTTCTAGATATTTTTAACGGATTTTGGTGATTGTCGAGTTTGAGTTCATACTCGTGTCATATTGGATACCATTAAGCCCACTCATTTATAATTTATTATTTACATAAAGAAGCGTCCCAATTTATGTAAATAATGAATTGATAAACTTATGGTTCGGTGATTTACAATTTATTTATTTAAATGAAGAGGCGTCCCAATCCTTTCAAATAAAGATATTATAAATCATCCTACTTAATAATCTCCTATGTAATATGCGTACTCACATAATCCTTAAGGTGGTGGATGACATAACGATGCCGGTGCTCTAATGAGTATGGGACGAGTGTTTAAAACTCATCATCAGAGACGGGGAGTAAAATAATCAGGAAAGATCGACATAAAGTTCAAAATAGTTGATGAGTACACGGTTAAAGTAAATAAGATAAAGGTCTTTATGAACGAGTTAACATAGCAATTATCATATCAATCCTCCTATTATAATTCCTGCCCATACAAGACTTGTAATACTTAGATTCACACATAATTTCATGTAAACCAAAACTGTAACAGGTTTCGTGTAAAACGATATTGTATAAGGTTACGAAGAGAAAAATTAGTGAGACCATTGAGCAACTCACCATGTCTTAGAAAAGTTTAGATATATATGTAATCGGGGAAATATTCGTAAGGCAAACGTAACTACGGAGAAAAGATGACCGCAAATAAAAGATAATTGCAGAGAAAAGACAAGCGTAAGCTCATAGCAAAATGGAGCTCAAGGGAAAAAAATAAACACAACGCAACATAAACGCAGGGAAAGATAAACGCAGGGCAGAGGTAAACCCATATCATAGCATGCTCAAAGAAAATGGTTCTCAGGTATATGCCATAGAAAAAATACGTATAAGGAACACATAAAAGCACATAAGGATCACATATGGGTTATAGACCAGACCTAGATATTCTACCTGGTTCTCTATAACCTTGGCGTATCAACCATGATTTGAGCAGGTTAGTCAAACCGTTAGTATTGACTTATATGCCTGTTGCAATATATGGTGTATGTAATTCTGTGTGTTTATATGAGTTTATGTGTTTTATGTGAGGTATTGGTAATCAATCTATTAAGTGTGATCATCTCAATGAGATTGTAATGATGGTGGAATTGGTTGAATTCATTTCGTTCACTTTTGAGTGACAAGAAAATGATTATTGAGATTTGAGAGTTTCTATATTAAATGTGTAAGTATTATTACGTATATGTATTTATGTGTTAGTGAATTAAAATAAGATTTGGTTTTAGAAGTTAGGTTAAGGAATAATGTGGTTAAAATATGGAAGATGGTAGTAAACTTTCCATATATAGAAAATGAATTTGGAAATGAAAAGTTATTTTTACAAAGTAGTTTTCAAGCAAAATGGTTTAACAAATTAGTTTAGGTTTTTATAAAACTTAAGGTATAAAGATAATTAATTAATTAATAAAAGAAAAGAAAAAAAAATTTAGGCATGAATAGTAAAATCTGAATTTTAGAAAATAAAAAGAAAAAAAAAGGAATTGTATTTGGAAACAAATTCTAACTGGGCTTTATCTATAATTAATAGTGTGCTTATAAATACAACACAAATCCCAAACCCCATCCCCCTTAACCTGTCGACCGAACCAAGAAGGAAAAAGAGAGAAAAAAAGTTAGGGTTCTTTGCTAAGGTATTTTTTTCTAATCTTTGTTTAATTTTAGTTATTAATTTTCAATTCTAGTAATCTAAACATGATGGATTAGGGTTTTAAATTAGGGTCTATAAATTAGAATATTTAAGTTTCTGAAAGAATATGATGAATAGATCATGTTTGATCATTCGTTTGATTTCTTACATGATTGGGGTTGTCGGTTAGGGCTAAATCTTTGGATATAGTCGTTATAATTCACTGTAGAATTTTGGTCAGTCTTATAGAGGTCATAACTCATTCATAATTTATCAAATAAACATTTTACAACATACTGTAGATAACCTCAGAGAGTCTACTTTCCAGAAAAATTAGCCTCATGAGTTTTTATGGTCGGGAAGTGGGTCAAAAGGTCGTTACAAAATCAGTGTGTAAAACAGTGACGAATTTTAGTTTTGGTTTTGATTTTTCTAAAAATACTTAGACATCTAGTTAGAGGCTCTAAATCACGTAGAAGTTAGTTCATATATACCGTGTGACCCCTAAAATTTTGCTATCCCTATAATGAGTTCTAAATTGGTCATCTAGTGTCATACTTTTAGGAGGTCAGATTTTGGACGAATTCTAGACACTATGGACTAATGAATTTCTAAAGGGTATTTGTAAAAGGGTAATGGCTATGGGAGAGCTATAAGGGGTTCATAAGACATATATGTAGCATGGTGAATTTTGGTTTGAATTATAGAAGTGTTTAAGTGGTACGTTTAGGATGCGTAACTAAGTATAAAATTCTGCTCAAAACCAGAAAATTTAAAGTGTAGCATTGAAGTGTAAATGGCATATGTAGGAGTTGAAAAAGGGTTAAATCAAGTATAGAACTATGGTAGATAGCTTAGATATCCATCATAGATGAGGTTATATCATATTTGGTAGAATACCTAATTGATGGTAACTTATTGTGTGCTTATTTGATTAGATCATTCGTGAAGTTGTTTGTGAAGCTTTTTGTTAGAATCTTTTGGAAAGCTAAGCAAAGGTGAGTTTCATAGTCCTGCTTTTTTTAATGTTTTTACATTTGGGATGAAAATGATTCTAAGAGGTTTTGAAATGTTTTAGTTACTGTGATAATGTATTTTAAACGATGCACGGGCTATACGTGACTATGGTATGTTATGTGCTACTTGCTTTTATGGTATGGATTATTGTGCTTGAGTGTGATTGTCCCATGGAATTTATGGATTTGGTTGGTAGTAAGCATGATCGTCTTATTACTATGAGTTGATAGTGAGTGTGATCGTCTCATTTTTATGAATGGATTTATGTGCTTGAGCATGATCGTCTCAATGCGTTGATGGATTGTTATGGATCAGGGAACACGTTCTGTTCCAATGTTTATGATGATTGAGCTTGAGCGTCTCAATGTGGATTGATGTGATTGCATGTTAGCTTGTATGATAGTACGTTGTATGTCCTGTTATGCTATGTTTTATTTATCACAGTAATTGGATTTAAAGGTTTGTTTTGCGTGTCTTAAACCTATGACTCTCACCAACCATTATGTTGACGTATTTAAGCATCATTTTCAGTGAGCTTCATGAGAATATTAGGGTTAAGAGAAGTGGGTAGAAAGACCGCTACGCTCCTGAGTTTTTTTATGTTTGTTGCATGGATTTTGTTGAATGTTATTTGATTTTATTAGGTTCGTGAGATATTGTTCTTGTATTGGTGAGACCCTTTTTCATTAATACAATATGTCGTTCTTTTGGTTTTCGGTATTGTCATGACACATTGTGTCTTTATTCCTTAGTTATGCATTTAGTGTTTCTCTATTGTTGACACCATTGTGTTGTGATGATATCCATGTTGTTACGCCTCGTGTTTTTGCCTTGGCGGGGTGTGACATTTTGCTTAAGGGTCCCTCATATAGTTGCATTTTAGGGCATAAGTGTTTGTGTACGTATATACCATATGTTTCCGCTACCTAAAAGCTTTGAAATTCTTTCTATTTTAAATTACTACTATATAATATGAAATATTTACTTTTTCATTATGGGGATCTAATAATATATACCCCTTTGTTGTTATTTTAGTCATGTCTTGCCCTACCCCTAGGAGATATCGTTGGGATATTGTTTACCTCGCTGGACCCGCAGAGTTGGGTGACTTTTGAGAAAGAAAATTCAAACCCAAGCGAGGCCCAACGTAAGTTTATTTCGTTTTCTACCTCGATACTTTGCTATAATCGAGGATTGATGTTATATTTTAGGTCACGATGTGACTTCTGTTTTGTTTGGTCGATTGGGTTTTTATGGTTCGCTAGATGGATTATCATGTTTGAGTTATATTTGGATTATTATTATTAAGTGCTATGTGGTAGATGTGTGTTATCATTGAGATGTGTGGTCTTGGAAGTAAGTATACGTGTGAAAAAGGTGCAATTATAATTATGGTCGTGAACATAATTATAAAGGCAACACATACGTGGACTTGTGACTTTGATTGCATTGATCATTGTTTCTTGTATGTATTATGTAAGGATGTAAGTCTGGAGGTATAGATGGTAGTGTAGATGTGATGTGAGATCCTGTTGAGGATGGTTGTATGGTTAGAGAATTCCTCTCTTAAACGATTGGGCAATTATATTAGGTTGGGTTGCGTAGATGGTAAGGTTCCCTTTCATCTATCGTTTGCGGATACATCGGATACCTGTTGGTATTGTCGTCGCGATTCTTAAGTTGGTTTGTTAGCTCGTTATTCGTTGAGATATCCAAAGCTCGTGTTGGTATTCTAAGCTGTTATCATAGAACTGGTGTTCTATGTTCTCCGTTTGGTGTTTTGATTGTTTTCCTTTGTCTTAAGGTGACGATACATTTTGGTTTGGTTCTAAGACCGTTGGTATGGATGAGTTCTCATGGTTTGTTTGGTTTGCAAGAGTTCCTGTCGTGTTCGTTTTCAAGAAAATTAACATTTTTGTATTGGAATCCTTAAGGTATTTTGGGAGTCTATTTTGCTATCATGATGTCTTTTGTTGCGAGTCATAAATTCCTTTTCAAAGTAATTTTGTTGTAGTCGATATCATATCGTTTAGGTGTTAAAAACTTCTTTCGAAAATAAATTATATAAATAAAATGCAACACATTTGTTTTAACCATCTTTTGATTTCTTTTATAAAATCATAATTAAAATAAGTTTATGAAAATTTTATTTAAATTTATTTTTACACTTAAAATTATTGGCATTATTAACTAAGGTGATTCTATTGTTTTAAAATGATTGGTATAAGGTTATGAGGGAAAGTTTCCTTGGGTAAAAAGTCGGTTTTGGTACAAAGGTTCTTAATCTTTTAATTAATGGGTCGTGGTACGTGGTATTATTCATTGGGTGTCTCTAGCATCATTGATGCGTTTGTTAGGTCTGAAGTTCGTTCGTTATGTCGATATTTATATTCGGTTGTTTCTACTTTTGGGATTGTGTGATTTTTGGGTCCATACCAATTGGTGCATGTGAAGTTTGGTATTTGCTCATGGCGTGATTCTAGAGTTGATGGTAGGTCATATCTTCTGAGTGGTGCGACTAATAGTAGCGAAGCGAATGGAATTATTCGAAATCCCAAGTTGGAATTGGAGAGTTTTTGTTTTACTTTTGATTTAGTACCTTTTAGTTGTGGGAAGCGTCTGTATTGCTTGGTAGGAAGAAAGGTGAGTAGTTTGAAATGTGCATAGATTATCTCGAGTAGAGTGAGATAGAAAATTCGTATGTAATGTCACCAATGGAGGGTGCACGGGGATGACGTAGCTAAGATTGTTTTTAGGATGCGTAATGGACACGTTCAAGTTTACGGCTATGCCTTTTGGGTTAACCAATGCACTAGCGGTTTTCATGGAGTTAATGAGCCGGGTGTGCATGGCCGTATATAGACAAGCTAGTTAACGTATATATTCGGACGATATTTTAAACCGACCCGAAGTCTAAGGAGGAGTACGAGTCGCACGTACTGTTTATCAAACTATATGAATATCCACTCAACAAAACATTGTGTTGACTTTTTAGCATGTCTATCTCAGGTAATTGAGCAAGTTGCGGCACGGAGTGGCATGGACTCGAAGATGGCTGAACTGTTATCATTCAAACATAATGTTTTAGATTTTGGGACCTGCATTTTGTAAAAACTCTGATTATAATGAATGATAACTAAATTTTTCCAACAACGTTTCTTTTAAAGTTGTTTTCTATGATTATGATTGTTGTATCCATGAAGTAATACCCCAGATTAGCTTCCGCTGCTATATTGTAAAAATGGGGGTGTTACAGATTGGTATCAGCGCCATGGTTATAGAGAACAAGGTCAAAACCTTAACTATAACCACATTTCATTTTTTAGCCATCAAGGTCCTCCGTGCCACTACATTCCGGAACAAGTACGTATAGATACATATCTATTATACTATTACATAAATAACTTATGTTATTTACAAACTGGGTTGTTATCAGAACGATGTCTTCTCCCAACCACTTTACTTCCGATATTGAGGATGCTTTTTCCTCTATGAATATTCTTAACTATACTTCGGTCTCATCAGATTATTTCCCAGTCTCATTGGGAAGCAATTCTTTTAACTCTTCGGAAAACCCTAAAGATAATATGATCCCACCAGTATTCTCATCTTTCTACAATAATCCGTATTTGAAGGACGTACAAGCATTTTATGCTAAGGAATTACCTATTTCATCACCAGATCCTATTACTCCACCAGCTATTTTGACTCCATCTCCGGTATTACCACCATCATTATTATTTAATCCTCGATATTTCTTCTTCTAAGAACTATTACTACCTAGGAAGCGAATCCATTCTCCATCTTCTTCCTCAACTACGTTATTTACTTCATTTCGGAATCAAACTTGTAATTTGGTATCACCATCTTCCTCAGTTTATACTCCTACCCTCCTCAGGTATTTGAAATAGGAAAATGTTCAGATAAGATGTATCTGAAACATCATGAGAAACAAGTCGAAGATATCTTGAATTATTTAAATGAACTCTATCTTCACCGCATTGAGAGAATGGAAGAAGGACATATAAATGGTAAACGAACTAAAGACCGAACTTAAGGGAATCCGTACTCAGATTATCAGACTTCAAAAGAAGCGGTTAGGACAAAAGGATAAGATTGCCTTTGTTACTACAAAATTCTGGATCTTGAAAAAATCATATGAGAAAACCGAAGATCGTCACCAAACAGATCAGGAGATCTATAGGATGTCATCTACCGCTCAGAATCAACACGTCTCTTAGCATAGTTTAA
Organism: Tanacetum coccineum; assembly: GCA_026074375.1. Lineage (NCBI taxonomy): Eukaryota > Viridiplantae > Streptophyta > Magnoliopsida > Asterales > Asteraceae > Tanacetum > Tanacetum coccineum. The sequence goes on along the minus strand of BQNB010014908.1, from coordinate 51,298 downwards.
TAGCTTTATCAGCCATGGGATGTGTGTTATAATAAAAACGCTGTCTGGTACAGTCAGAAGGCAAGTATTATACAGCAATCCCGTTTTCGTATCTTAATATTTCAACTTATCGCTCTTCATCATCAATTCCACTAATTGCAATCATTATCTCCGTCTTCGTGAATCATACCATAACCCCTGAAGTTGCTTAAAATTCAAAAAATAGAAGCATTTCTCTTTAACATTTAAGCATCACATTCTTCTTTTTAATATACCTTTCAAAACTGTATTCATTCTAACTACGCGTTATCTTATGTTCGATAAGAATCCTCCAAAAGGACGTCTCAACATCCGAAACACCAGCTATAACTTTGGATGCCTCCGGCACTGACGGCTGATTAACTCTGCCCTGGAAGCATAGACTACGCATGGCACTTGCTATAATCTTTACTGGAACTCTGCAAGTAAAAACGGGAAACTACAAGAGTGTTATCAGCTGCCACCTTTCTGCCTTTAATGGTACAGAGCAGCAGTAGACCTTATTCGCTGTTTTGAACGAACCTAAATCAATAATTTCTCTCGAACAGATTCTGAGGAAAATAAAGTAACATATTGCTACTTGGAACTTAAACTGACCGATACCTGTCCTCGGGTGGAATGCACATGCCCATCCTATGGAATGAGACAGCTAATCAAATTCACCTGACGAGTTAAAATGTAACACCCCCAAGTTGGGTCGCAGCGGAATAAGGGTCCGGGGCGTGTTACTTCTCAGATCAACAACACAAAGATAATATAAGAACGGACCAAAAAGTCGTTTAAAACTGATACATTGGATTTAATAAAGTATGTGTTACAAAAGCCCGAAGCTTTACTTGTTTACTTGTTATTATTACAAAGATTTCCAGCCCATAACAGATACACAAAATGTAATGCGACTAAATCTTTAATGCATGACTTCATAATATAACCACCAATGTATCCTTCGCACCTCGTGCTTAATGACCTCCTGAAAAACATTGCATTTAAAAACGTCAACATAAAGTTGGTGAATTTCACATAAGGTTTTATGTAAATGTATATGCAGGACCGCAAGACTTTCCCAGTGATAATGCAACAGATGCAGACATCACAAAATGTAATTACGTTTACCTAAGCTCATGACACCGAAGCTCGACATAATTGAATACAATATATAAATATTGCCTACATTGCCCGTGATGATGTTCAACCCGTAACATCCAGTATCCGACATGATATACGTTCGTTTCCAGTGATAGCTAGTCACCCGAACGGGGAGGTCAATCCCAAATAGATCTATCTATAATCATTCGCGCTCACATTCCAGTAATTGACAGTTCATGATTCATGGGCATAGTGGGTTATCGCTACTTAGGCAACACGTAATCATGATAAAATGTACACTTGCGTCCAATTTGTAAAACATGCATATGTTTCTCACCCCAAAAACTTGTAATTTAATAATTGTAAAACATGGGGCTATGAACTCACCTTGAGTGAGTAAACTGATAACAAAATATCCCAAGTAAAAACGCGTCACGCTAACGCTCGAATGCAACCTAGTTTATATAAGGTCGAATCAGTATTCAAGTACGTTGTCTAACAACAACTGTATATAATCCTATATAGTTATCATCGTACTATCGTTCGGGCTATCATAATTTAAGAGGTCATGACATGACGTACGAGGAGTTAGGACACTTTAAATCGTAAATCCAACAACTCGTCAATACGCCATCCGAAGAAGCCTCATTATGAAATTCCCTAGTAATATAGCACTTCGATAACTAATAACATATATATTCTATATAGCTATATCACCATCTATTTGTTTAAGTGAAATCGTAAGTAAAAACGTTTATAATTACCTTTTTAGTAAAAATGACATAACTTTGTCCTTTTAAGCCCGTTTCTCGCGTTTTTTACGCCCACGCTTTCGTATTAAGACGAGTGATCATAAAAGCACATTTTTAGGTTTTTGAGATTCTGTGATGAATAGTATTTTTCTGTTCATAACAGCTATAAAATCGGTTGTATACTTTTAATTAATGTAAAACCCGTTTTTGTCTTTAGCGATTCTTTCGAACACGTTCTCGTAATTGAAAGTTTATCATATTATTGATGTTTATAAAGTATAAGTTTCTGTGATGAATAGTACTTTTTATAAAAATTGTTTTATAAAAGTATTAACTATCGTAAACTTGTAAATAGCGTATCTTCTTGTTAAGATATTTTTTTCCAAAATGTGTTTAAAACTTATTTTTAGGACTTTTTAGCTTTACCACTTTGTTACAAACCCATTAGAACCCTTAATATCTTATGTCTTACATATATTAGGTCCATTAGGTCATGTTTTGTCCAAGAGAGTCCGAGTATCAAGAGCACTAGTCTTGCAATACTTTTCACATCTAACGTAATAAGAAAACCTTTTAGAACCTAATTTATTATATATATGTTTACCATAAGCATCATGTTAAAACACTTAATACATCCCTTTTAACACATATAGCACCATATTGCATGGTAAATAAGTGTACAAAACATTAATCATAAGTAAAAATTCATTTTACATATTCAAGAGTACCCTAGATGGTGATTTAACTAAGTAAAGCATATGAACACATAAAATCTTAAATATGAATAGATTAAGCTTTTGATATAACCTTGTGTGGATGAGTAGAGATAAGAATAACAATCACACCCTTGTGATTAAACCTCTTGGCTTGAAAAATTAGGATGAAACCCTAATTTTTCCCAAGTAACCCTTTTTTTTCCTTTCTTGCTTCCTTGCTTGCAAATGGTGAACCAACTCTTGAAAACACCTTAGAATACCTTAGATATGATGTGTGTATGCTTGTATAATGATAGAAAATCAAGCAATGGATTGCCCAAAATAACAATTTTGAGCCGTGGGGTTTGTAGATGGAAATGGGAGAGAAATTTGTTGTTTACACTTTGGAAATGAACTCTATGTGTTAGTTGCTAGCTTTTATAGTGAAAATATCTAAGTAACTCAATCATGGTTACTTACTAACCCTTGTGTAAGAGCCCCTAGGTTAATTAGTCAAGTGGTTCATGGTGTAAGAGTTGGTTCCCTATGATCTTTCTTAACCTTGATATTTTGATGCAAGTTGATATAAAGTTGATAATTCTTGGTCCTATCCTTGAAAATCCGGCCACATAGGCTCCCATGTGATGTTATATTGATTATTTTGGGTATTGGGTATAATCGTGGGTATTTGTTTAAGCGTAGTTAGGTTTTGGTGCTTCCGGGAATGCCGAAACGCATTTTATCGCGAAACGTAAGCACTTAACGTAACCAATAAAAATAAAATGTGCAATGTTAATAATTATCCTCTAAATAATCATATAACACTTGCTTGATGTAAACATTTAATTGTTTAATGCCCGTTTACATTGAATGATCATTTTTAGTTTACGCGATTTAGCTTAACGATTACGATTTAAAAGCAAACGCGTAAAACCCTAAAAATAAATTATGAATTACATAATGTCGTACAATGACCTAAAACACGAGGTGTTATAGTCTTCCCCCGTTAAATGAGCCTTGTCCTCAAGGCTTATGACACGGCACTTGATGATGGTGCGGTCTTGGTGAAGAGGTGTGGATATTTCTTCCTGAATTGATCTTCACGTTCCCACGTAAACTCAGGGCCCCGCCTAGAGTTCCATCGAACCTTGACAATTGGGACACGGCTTCGCCTCAATTGTTTGACTTCGTGATCCATGATTTCTACAGGCTCTTCAACAAAATGAAGCTTGTCATCCACTTGGAGTCCTTCCAACGGAACGACTAATGGATCGTCAGAATAACATTTCTTCAAGTTGGATACATGAAACGTATTGTGGACCCTGCTCAGCTCTTGAGGAAGCTCAAGCTTGTAAGCAACGGCTCCAACCTTTTTCAACACTTTGAAAGGTCTGACATATCTGGGGTTTAACTTCCCCCGTTTGCCAAAACGTATGACCCTTTCCAAGGCGAAACCTTAAGCATAACTTTATCTCCAACTTGAAATTCCATCGGTTTACGCTTTAAGTCAGCGTAGCTCTTTTGTCGATCGCGAGCGGTTTGAATCCTTTGTTTGATCTGGATGATCCTCTCCGTTGTTTCTTGCACTAATTCTGGACCAGTGAGTTGAACTTGTCCAACCTCAGCCCAACACACGGGTGAACGACACTTTCGACCATAAAGTGCTTCAAATGGTGCAGCCTTAATGCTAGCATGATAACTGTTATTGTATGAAAACTCGACTAATGGCAAATGTTTAAACCACAATTTCCAAGTCGATTAAACGCCAAGCGCGTAACTTATCCTCGAGAGTTGGTTGGTTTTTCTCTTGCCTTTTGTCGTCGGGGTTTTTGCGGATGATTATGCAAGTACTATTCTAATACTTGTACCCAAAGCCTTTCTGAAGTGACCTCTAGAAATTTGATGCGAACTCCGTAGGGTCACGATATAGATTAATTGAGAAAGGTATTCCATGCTTCGTGACTACCTCCTTTAGGTACATTTCTTGCAGTTTATCCATAGGATCCGTTTCCCTCATGGATAAAAATGGCAGACTTTGTAAGTCGGTCAACGATCACCCAAATAGTGTCATAACCTTGTGACGAATTAGGAAGCTTCGTGACAAAATCCATCATGATGTTGTCCCACTTCCATTGAGGTATCTCGGGTGGTACATAACAAACCGATGGTCTCTGATGTTTCGGCCTTGACCTTAGCATATGTCAAACATTTGCTAACATAGGTGGCGATGTTGGCTTTCATATTTGGGCCTCCAGGTTTTGTTTCTTCATATCCTGGTACATCTTGTCAGAACCTGGATGAATAGAGTATTTAGACTTGTGGGACTCGTGCATGATCACAGTCCTTAAGTCGCCATAACATGGTAACCAACTCCTGCCATTTAAGCACAGAGTTCCATCCGCACGTGGTTCTAACTTTTCCGTTCTAAGTTTCTCTGGATCTTTTGAATTCTCAACCAATATACCCCCAACATCCTCCTTCTTGATCAACACTTGTTTCTTGGCTCTTTCGTGCTTCGTCTGAGCTTTCAAGATTTGTTTAGGAAGATCCAAGCCAATAGTCATTACTAAGGCCCGAACCCTTAGTGGTTCTCGTTCCTTCCTGCTCAGAGCATCAGCACAACTTAGACTTCACATGGGTAAGGGATAAACTAATTTCGCAATCGTAATCACTCAGCAACTCTAACCAGCGACGTTGCCTCATATTTAATTCCTTCTGATCAAGAATGTGTTGTAAACTTTTGTGATCAGTGAACACCGTGCACTTGGTTCCGTACAGATAGTGCCTCCAAATCTTTAGAGCAAACACTACTGCCCCAAGTTCTAAATCATGAGTCGTATAGTTCTTTTCATGAATTTTTAACTGGCGTGATGCATAAGAAATCACCTTTTCTCTTTGCATCAACCAGCCGCCCAAACCCGATTTGAAGCATCGCAGTATGCGATGAAATCTTCGCTTCCCTCAGGTAAGGCCAGGATTGGTGCACTGCACAGCTTCTGCTTCAATAGTTGAAAAGCTGCTTCTTGTTTATCGCCCCAATCAAACTTGACACCTTTCTGGGTTAGTTTGGTCATTGTCTTGGCGATCTTTGAAAACCCTTCGATGAATCTTCTATAATAGCCGGCAAGGCCCAAAAATTAGCGAATCTCTATTGGTGTTTTAGGAGACGCCCAATCTTTGATAGATTCAATCTTGGCAGGGTCAACATGAATACTCGGATAGTCAATCCACGCGTGACCCGTAGGGAATTATTCCTGGAGATCTAGGAATTATACTTGGAGAACTTGGTCGTTCAATTTTCCTTCTTAAGCAATTTCAAGATCTGCCTAAGGTGTTCTTCATGTTCCTTCTTACTTTTGGAGTAGATCAAAATGTCATCGATGAAGACAATTACAAACTTGTCCAGATACGGTTTACACACCCGGTTCATAAGGTCCATGAACACCGGCCGGTGCATTAGTCAAACCAAAGGCATGACTGGAATTCATAAGTGCCGTATCGAGTCCAGTATATGCAAGAGTCTTGGGAATGTCCTCTTCTCGAACCCTCAACTGGTGATACCCTGACCTCAGATCAATCTTTGAATAAATACTCGACCTTTGCAGCTGGTCGAATAGGTCATCGATCCTTGGGAGTGGGTAGCGGTTCTTCACTGTCAGTTTGTTCAATTCCCTATAATCGATGCACATCCGGAAAGACCCATCTTTCTTCTTTACAAACAGAACCGGAGCTCCCCAGGGTGAGGAACTTGGTCTTATGAAGCCTTTGTCCGTTAAGTTTCTTTAAGTTGCTCCGCTAGCTCCTTCATTTTGGACGTGCTAAATCTATTAGGGTTGCCCGGTGCTACGGGTGTAGCACCATGGTACCAAATCAATTCGAAAAAATCCTCTACTTGTCGATGGGGGTGGTATACCCGGCAAGTCCTCAGGAAAAACTTTAGGAAATTCTTGAACAACTGGCACATCTTCAAGTCGTTTCTCCTTTGACTTGTCTTCGTCTTTGGTTGCGGTGATATTTGCCTAAGAAATACGTGAAATCCCTTCATTAAAATACTCTTGAGCCTTAGTTACACGAGATGATGTTTAATAGGGTTTGGTTAGGTCCGTGTTTATTCGCTGCCTTCAGTCACCTCGAACGATTAAAATTTTTATCTCAAAAGGAATACGAATGATCTTTTCCGCTACAGACAATTACGGCATGGTACTTGCAACCAAATCCATTACAATTATTAGTCAAAACTACTAGTTCTAGGGTATTAGGTCTATGTGAAAGGTGATGATTTAAAGAAGTTTTAACGTACAACCCGGATATTAGTGTTTTAACCCAATAATTCGCCCGTCGGCTAGTTCGACATTATAATCATGATCTAATGCAGTTGGAGTGATAACAATTCGAGAGCTAAATGCAGTAGATACAAAACTCCTATCGGCACCGGTATCAAATAAAATAGATGCATATCGGTTGTTTAGGAGAAACGTACCCGTGACGACATTGTTGTCCGGGTTTACCCCTGCATTGCCCACGGCATACACCTTTGCCTGAGTCTTGGCATTTCCAACCTGATTACCCCGGTTGTTGTTGTTCTTCAATTTTGGGCAATCCTTCTTGAAATGCCCTTGAGCACCACATTCAAAACAAGCCCTCTGATTAGCCCCAGTGTTGACATTTGGGGGACTCCTGCAGTCACGAGATACATGACCAAATCGGTTGCACTTGTGGCATTTGGGAGCACAAGGACCATCATGGTGATAGTTACATTTGGGACACAGAGGTCTAGGCCCTCCGTATGGTCTCCTGTCACCATTTCCTGCGGCATAAGCTCTTCCAGTGTTTTGTCTCTTGTTTGGTTGCTGATTCTGGTTGTTCCTGGTGGTGTCATCAGACTTTCTTTTGTTGTCAGCCTGACGTTCAGCCCAAGTGTTGATCTTCTTGTCCATGAGTTCAGTGGCGAACTCAATGGCATCCTGCATAGTTTTTGGCTTAGTTGCCATCACACTGCCATGGATCGTGGGGCAAAGCCACCGACATATTTCTCAACTTGGTCTATTTCTTCCGGAAACATCCGATCGCACATTAGTGCCAGTTCTTGGAAACGTTGGCTATAGGTTACCACATCGTTACCCTTCACCTTCAAATTCCACATTTCGAACTCCAGTTTCTTAATTTCGCCCCTTGGGCAGTATTTGTCTGTCATCATCTTTTTCAGTGTCCTCCATGGCATTGCATGGGCAGCTTCATGAGTAGTGGTCTTAACGTGGGAGTTCCACCATGTAAGAGCATTTCCTTGCAGGGTACACGTAGCAAATTTGACCTGGCATGCTACTGTACAGTTGCTTATGCTGTAAACAGACTCCATCTTTTCAAACCACTGAGTGAGTCCAACAACTCCCTCAGTGCCCTTGAAGTTCAAGGGTTGGCATTTTAGGAAGTCCGGGTAGGTGCATTCACGAGCAACCTGCACAGGCCTTCTGGCACCCGTTCCTGAAGTATGGCTATCATTGCCATTTCTGGTTGCATCACGTGAATTGATGCCAGTGCAGAGTACGCCTTCGTTAATCATTGCCTTATTGGTCATTGGTGACAGATGTAGTGGGTATGAGCTTCTGTGATTGGGATTTGTCGGGTGTTGCACTTGGGTTTAACCTCGTGGTCCTTCTCTTTGGTGCCATTTTCTTTAAATCAAAAAGAAAACATAATACTCGTTAGATTTCATAAAATCATAACTATGACATAACATATACACATTAAATAAAACAAGATCACATCACACAGTGAAATGTACAACTGTTATTGAAATTAATCGTGGTATAACCAAATCGACATTCATTTATAATAAATTCGATTTCATAGATAACGTAATCTGTCTATTTACTTTTATATAACTTGGAAAAAACATACATGTTCTTCAGATACAAGAAATGATTAATACACCTTAGGTTACAAGACAAAAGAAACAACTAAAGCCATACTAGCTGGGGATATACAACGTAACACTTTGTATGATGTACAGGTTAGATAGTACCTGAACAAAAGACCTATTATTGGGTAGCTAAACAAAACAAAAGATCTTCTACAGTCTGCCTAGCTGGGAATACCATAATAATTAACAGCTGCATAGCTATAGCTACAACATAACCAAATCTAGGAACTGCTACCAGCCTCCCCTGGTGCATCAGGCTATGCCGAACCTTTTACGGGTCCATGCTGCCTCTGAAACTCGACCATCTGTGTCTGTAGTCCTTTCAGCAACCTCAATGTCTTAGTCAACTGAACCTGTCTCTTGTGGTCTGATGCCAACAACTCTGAAATCACCTATGTTCTCTCTTGTGATCTGCTGAATGTAACTCTGAATCAATGCACTATGCGCCACTACGTAGTACGTAATGACTAACATCTGAACGTGCTTAGTCGGCTTGCATCCATGGATAGTGCCAAGCCTCATAGCCATCTTAGCCTCTATCTCTCATCATTATGCTAAACGACGATGAACAGGCCTTTCCCTATACAACAAGTGGACTCTGCCTCTCGTTGAGACTGGTCATCTTGAGATCTCCATAAACCATACATGATGGTAGTCTCCTGCTCAACAATGGTAGAAAGATTGGTAACCCTCTGATTGACCCCCTCTAGGGTGGTCGATGCAATCTCATCGATGGCTCCTACCAGATCATCCCATGTATCCGTAATGCCATAGTCTAACTCCCTAGACATCGGATGTCCAGGAGCAACATCTACCATATTGATGAATCCATAAAGGTCTCCCCTTGCTACGGAATAAGGGTCTTCCCTAGCTACGGCAAGTCCGTCCTTCCTAGCAACACCGGCTGCTGAACTCTCCCCGACCTCATGACTAGGGGTGGGAGAAGCAAAACGCACCCTCTTCCAAAGCGGTAAACAAGCATCTCAATCTCATGAATAGGAGATGTGTATAGGCATCTCTCTGTCTAATTCCCAGCAGCTCGGGATCTAGAGATCCCTCAACATATGTAGGGCTTATTGGGTGGTGGTGTTGGCTTTCGGTAATGGCGGAGAGGGTATATGAGGAAGTGGTGATGACGTATGGAGAGAGAGGGTGATGGTGGTGGAGTAGGTGAAGGCGAAACAATCTCTCAGCAACTTCCTCGGAGAGGAACGGTGCCGGCGCCTGGGGTCGGATGGACATCCTAGCCGTGACGCGATAAGCAAGGTATGGGTCCTGGTCAGCTGAATAAGCAACAGCTGCAGGGTCGGCAGGAGCTAAGTGCTCCTCCTCCTCTGCATCATCATCATCATCAGTCATAGTCAGTTGCATTCATCATCATCACTGTCGGTCTCCTCTGTAAAGCAGGATAGTCGGATGGTATCATCCTCAGGATCATCCTCGTATCCTCTCCGGATCCTCTCACGATCAGATCAGGAATGTATCTCGGTAACTCTGTTGTAGGTTGAGCAAGCAACAGGACAAATGGCTGCTCCTCAGCGGTAGGATTCGTCCCTAGTAGAAACTCGGGTAAACAGGCTCCGGAACAAATGGTATGTAAATAGGTGAAGGTGGTGCCTGCTCTGGCTCCTCAGGGCCAGGCACGTAATCTGGAGATGGTGGATCCTGAAAAATAGGTCCTTCGGCTCCTGGTGATCCTATGTCAGATAGGTCCTCATATGGGCTGGATATCTCAGTATACGTAACTGTAGAATCTTCCGAATCTGACATGCTCGAAACTGAAAAATCTAAGTGACTTATATATGTATATTAATATTAGACTATTATCCTTATATACGTTAATATATTATAAACACGGTACTATCTATTAGCATGTATATAGCCTACCCGACTAATGCAAAAATTTGTATACGAAATACCCGTAAAAAACCCTTTTGTTTGTATGCATGGTTGAAATGGTTTTAGTCCAGCAAAAACATTTTGACCTGGTTCTCTATAACCTTGGCTCTGATACCAATCTGTAACACCCCCAAAATGGGTCGCAGCGGAATAAGGGTCCGGGGCGTGTTACTTCTAGATCAACAACAACAAGTAATTAAGAACGACAAAAAGTCATTTAAAACAGGAAAATTGGATTTAATAAAGTATGTGTTACCAAAATTTCCCGAAGGCTTTTTGGTTTAATTGTTATTATTACAAGTTTTCAGCCCCATAACTGATACACATTGTATTGCGACTAAATCTTTAATGCATGACTCTTCTATAATTTACCACCATGTATCCTTGGCTCCTGGGCTTAATGACCTGAAAAAACATGCATTTAAAAACATCAACATAAAGTTGGTGAATTCATAGGTTTATGTAAGTGTGTATGCAAGACCGCAAGACTTTCCCGGTGATAATGCAACAGATGCAGACATTACAAAAATGCAATTACATTTGCCTAAGCTCATGACATCGAAGCTCGACATAATTGAATACAATATATAAATATTGCCTACATTGCCGCTGTGTTGTTCAACCCGTAACATCAGTATCCGACATGATATACGTTCGTTTCCAGTGATAGCTAGTCACCCAAACGGGGAGGTCAATCCCAAATAGATCTATCTATAATCACTCGCGCTCACATTCCAGTAATTGACAGTTCATGATTCATGGGCATAGTGGGTTATCGCTACTTAGGCAACACGTAATCATGATAAAATATACACTTGCGTCCAATTTGTAAAACATGCATATGTTTCTCACCCCAAAAACTTGTAAATCAATAATTGTAAAACATGGGGCTATGAACTCACCTTGAGTGAGTAAACTGATAACAAAATATCCAAGTTACAAACGGTCACGATAAGCTCGCGAATGCAACCTAGTTAATATAGGTCGAATCAGTATTCAAGCACGTTGTCTAACAACAATGTATATTTAATGTTCTTATATTGTTTCATCGTTACTATCGTTCGGGCTATTCTTAATTTTAAGAGGTCATGACAGACGTACGGGGAGTTAGGAATCTTTAATCATAAATCCAACAACTCGTCTATACGCATCCATCAGATAGAAGCCTCATTATGTAATTCCCTAGTAATATAGGCACTTGATACCTAATAACATATATAATCTATATAGCTAAATCACCATCTTTTTGTTTAAGTGATATCGTAATTATAGAGTAAAAACGTTTATAATTACGCTTTAGTAAAAATGACATATACTTTGTCGTTGTTTTAAGAAGTTTCTGCGTTCCCTTACGACCACGCTTTTGTATTAGACGTGTAATCATAAAAATCACATTTTTAGGTTTTTGAGTTTCTATGGATGATATAGTATTTTTACTGTTATACCAGCTATATAATCGTTTTATACTTTTAATTAACGTAAAACCGTTTTTGTCGTATGTTTATTCGTTTTAGCTCCGTTTTAGCGATTCTTTTCGAAACTGTTCTCGTAATTGAAAAGTTTTTATCTTATTATGATGTTTATAAGTATAAGTTTCTATGGTGAATAGTAACTTTTATAAAATTTGTTTTATAAAGTAATTTAGCGGAGTAAAATCGTAAATAGCGTATCTTTTCGCTATAAATCGGATTTTGAGTTTCTTTATCATTTTGGATTTCTCATGAATGTACTATCTTTATAAAACATAATATGGGTGCATTTAAATCGAACCACAAACACAGTAAGTTTGAGGTTTTGTGATTTAGACATGTTTTTTAGCATGATTTTTAACCATTTAGATTCAATACTTAGTTACAAATACTTTACAACAATTATTTTCTTATGTCCTACATATTAAAATTCATTTAGTTCCATACTTTTCTTTGTGAGTCCAAGATAACATGATTAACATGTTATTTTACCATTTTCACTTGTAATTCATAAGTTAACTTTTAGAAACCCTAATTTGCACTTAAACATGTTTATACTTAAACAATATGTTAAAGAAACTTATACATCCCTTTTAACATAATATTATCATCCATATGACATTAAATTAGTTCCAATACATGAATAATAAGTAAAAATTTCATTTTTACACCTATTCAAGAGTATCCTAGATGGGTGATTTGACTAAGTAAAGCATATGAACACATAAAATCTTAAATATGAATAGATTAAGCTTTTGATATAACCTTGTGTGGATGAGTAGAGGTAAGAATAACAATCACACCCTTGTGATTAAAACCTCTTGCTGAAAAATTAGGTTGAAAACCCTAATTTTACCTAAAACCCAAATCTTGCAATATCTTCTTAAAACACATTCAAAGCTAACCAACCCTTCAAATTATTCTTAGAATACCTAAGTTTGATATTGTAAACTCATAATATGGGTTGAAAGAAATCAAGTATGGGATTGTGTATTAAAGGGGGTTTTGAGCCTTGGGTTATGTGAGGTGACATATGAGATGGTTTTTGTGATTTTTGTTAGTGTTTAGAAAGGAAGGTGCATGCATGCTATTTATAGTGAAATTATATTATTAACCTATCCATGGTCATTTCTTAAAACCCTTGCACATGGTTTAATTAGTCAAGGGGGTTCATGGTGTAAGAGTTGGTTCACCTATTGATCTTTCTTATCTAGATATTTTGGAGCAAGGTTGATAAATTCTTGGTCCTATCATGAAATTTTGGCCCACATAGGCTCATGTGATGGTATATTGATTATTTTGGGTATGGGTATAATCGTGGGTATTCGTTTAAGGTAGTTAGGTTTTTTTTTTGGTGCTTCCGGAATCGGCCGAAACGAGGTTTTACGCGAAACGTTAAGCATTTTTCGTAGCAATAAAAATAAGATAAACAAAGTTATTAATTATCCTCTAATATTTCTTATTACACTTGTCTTGATGTACATAATTTAATCGTTTAATGCCCGGTTACATTGAATGATCATTTTCAGTTTACGCGATTTAACTTAACGTTTACGGTTTAAGAGCAAACGCGTAAAACCCTAAAATAAATTGTGCATTTACTTAATGTCGTACAATGGACCTAAAGTTGAGGTGTTTATAATTTTTGTTTCCCATTAGCTTAATTGATCTAAAAATAGCTTAACAGACTAGCCTTTTAGGACTTAGTGTAAAAAAATCAAAACTGTCTTTTTAATTTGCTTATTATCAGCTTATTTTTAAGAGTTATAAAAAGTTGTCTTTTTTAAAGTTGTTTATTTTTGCTAGTTTTACAAGTTTGCAAAAAGAAAAGTTTCAAAAGGTAAAAACGGGGAAATTGTGAAGTTGAGGGTAAGCAAGGCTCGAACCCTCAACCTTAACCAACCGCTACCCGTTTTCACACACACTCTGTACCGCTGCACCCTTGGGACTTTTTCATTATAAGTACCAGGTGGTTTGTATTTAAAACCTTTTTAGCCCTTAAGCTTTTCAGCCCTTTTGGGCTTATTTACGGCTTATTTATAAGTTGTTCGTCCAAGCTTTTATTTTTCTTGCATCCAGCACTGTTTAAACAACTTTCCGCCATTTTTTTAGATTTTTCCCATTAAGTTTACTATTTTTAATTAATTTTTCTTTTTAAAACTGTTTTTAAATAATAAAAAATTATAAAAAAGTCAAAAAAATATAATTCTTTTTTTGGAAATTTTCTTTTATCATTTAGCACCTAGAAAAAATTAAATTTGCGTTCGTAGGGTTAAAATTTTAGAATATCAATTTTTAAAGAACGGGTTTAGGATCTCGTTCTCGTTTTTAGGTTTTTAAGCCTTATTTGCTTTCATTTTTAGGTTTCCCTTATTCGTTTTTGCATTTTAATTGTAGAATTAAAATCCCAATCCAAAAATCTTAAACCATTCAAATAACGCGATCACAAACGTAACCGATTTTCAATTCACGCCTCGTTGGGAAACGACCCGGGAGGTTTTGGATTTTCCTTTGGTCAAAAGGAATTTCTTTGAGTCTTTCGGAATACGTATACTATAATTGAATTATAATTATTGATTATTATTATATATTTATATATTTATATTATATTTATATATAGTAAGAAATCTTTGGTTATCAACAGGCAATTGGATCATCTCCTTGAGAGAACACAGGTTCAGCATTCGCGTACAAAATACATTAATATCGCTATCTCATGCAATCTGGTTCAACATTCACATACAAAACACATTAATATACTGTATCATTTTATTAATGAGCATGTTGAGAAGGGAACGGTGGAATTATACTTTGTCGGGACTGAATACCAACTTGCGGATCTATTTACTAAAGCTCTTCCCAAAGAACGCTTTGAGTACTTAGTTCATCGCATTGGTATGCGATGTATGACTCCATACTTAGTTAGAAACTCTTGCAAAAGTTATCTTCTTGAAAAAGATATACTATCATACGTGTAATAATTTTCAAAAACAAATACAAAATTCATAAATATTAAAAAAACACAAAACAGGATTTTTTTAATGTTTCAAAAAAATGATTTCAAAAACATAAATCAATAATTAGACACGAGTTCAGAAATCATCAAATAATTTAATAAAGAGTTCTCGTTTAGAAGTAAACACACGTTTTAAAGTTATGAATTAGATAAATGATATTTTTAAAGTTTTTAAAAAGGTTATTATTTTGTTTATAAGTCGAGTATTATAAAATAACATTTTATAATTTAGGATTTTGTTACGCGTTTTAACTAAACTAGCTGTCTCATTTGTAAAACTATAGCTTTCGTTTATTTATCGGTTTATTGTATCATTACAAATAAATAATCTTAAGACTATAACTTAATCCTCTTTATCGGGTTTCCAAGATAATAGAAGTTTTAAACGAAAATACTAAGTATATAAATTTTTATAAATTTCGGTATGACCTATTCGTTTATACAACATTTTCCATTTTTACAAATTTCAATGTTTTCCCTTTTTAATCAAACCATGTTGCAAAATACGTGCGTGATTCAATATATATCTAAATGAAAACAAATAGTACAAAATAAGTAAAACCAAACACACCCTAATGGCTCAACTAAACGTACCCTAACCGCTAAACCAAACGCACCCTAACTGCTGTTAAACCCAGAAACAAATACACCCTATTATTGTTAAACAATGAACCAAACACCCCTGTATCTACGTTAAACGCAGATCCAAATGCCCTAACTGGGCTGCTAACCACAGAACCAAACACACCCTTTTGTTGTTAAAATCAGCAAAAACAAACACCCTTTTCGGGCTACTTAAACGCAAAAACAAACACCCTCGGGATTCAATCAAGCAAAAGAAAATAAAATAACTTTAACAAACAAAACCGTTTTATAATTTGTTATTAGTTTTTACAACTATAAAACCATCCAAACTCGGAGAAAGTGGTGGTGTCGTGGAGATGGTAAATGTCGTGGAGGAGAGATGGGGTGACGAGGTGGTCACGGCTGGGAGATGAAGACGATGGTGAGGTGGTCGTCGTGGTGGTAGTGGTGTGGCAGTGGAGATGATGGTGCGTGGCCAAATTGGTTGTGGTGGTATGGTGTGGCGTCGGTGAAGAGGACAAAAAAGTGGTAAGGGTGTCGGCTGTGGTGACAGCGGTGGTGGCGTTGGCGGTTGGTGGCGGCCAAAAGTTGACCGGAGGTGAGTGACGTGGTGAGGAGGAGGCGATGATGTTAGTGAAGGTGGTGTTGAAGATTTAGGCGACGGTGGGTGGCCAAAATCTGGCCTGAAAAATAGGAGGCGTCGGAAAATATTTAGAAAGGGAGGGGTGTGTGTATGTGTGTGTTAGGGTTATAAAAATATGTGGTGTAACCCTAATAGGGTTAGTATTTATACTAGGAAGTTTGAAAATAAAGTGGCAAGTTCCAAATAAATTAGGGTTGATGTTGTAAATATTACCACGGGGACCAAAAGTGTATCTTTTGTAAAATAATGATTCGGGACTCGTTTAAGCTAGTTAACGGATGATTCAAAACATGAAAGTTGCGCCATCGTTTTCCAAATACTTTTTCCTACAAAGATGAGTATTTACACGACTATTATTTCATAATTGTTTTATAATATTTATTTAAAATGTTTATTATTCATTTGTGTATCACTGATAAACTTTGTCCGTAATATGAACTTTAACTTGAATATTTGCGTTTTTAACAAACGTTTCCGAATAAAATGCTAAATAATTTATTAAATATTTTTATTAAATTAAAAGGTGATAATTTAATATAATTAAATTATTTTCGCGTCGGTACGGGTCGTATGCGGTTTTCACAATTTGCGAGATATTTTCTCGTTTTTGTTTCAAATAAGTTTGAAAAATAAAATTTGTAAATGAGAGATAAGTAATAATAAATGTGATTTATTATTTAAATATGTTTTCAAAAATTTACAGACTACGCGATAATTGTTTTTTTTCTTTTTTTTGACAATAAAAAGGTCACAAGGTCAAAAGTCAAGTTGGACCCGAAAAGTCAAAGGGTAAAATAGTCTTTTAAAATTCCAAAAATTTCCGGTTGTTACAGAGAATATGATCTTGAGCACTTAGAAATCATTAGCCAAATAAAATCTCATATATCATCAACTTGTTATCTTTTCCATCTTGTGCACTTGTGACCTTCGGACCGACATGCTCATACTTTTCTTGATATTGAAAGCGTGTGTAGCCATATTTCTTAATATTCTTTAACTTTAACACTTTGTCACTTTATGGAGGACGTGCGGTATCAACATAATACTTCGTCACTTCAAGAAAGACGTATAGTATCAGAGTAGCGGAAGTCTTGAAACATGTACTTGAGCTTTCATGATGTCTTTATGAATGCCAGTATGCGGCTATGAGTCTGACTCGCCTACGTCTAGTTGCTACCATCGTCGAGAATACCTTAGGTTAGTGATAATCAACATATATGGAAGAAACTGTCTTTGTTACTTCGTCGAATACGGTTGCAATAACCACGGTTCCCCGTTGATCAGTATAAATACTGCCTGTGATTAGATAGAATTTTAAAGAATCTTCTTGACAGGTTTTCACAGCTGTACTAGCCGTTCTCATTACCGGAATGTCTCAAAGTAGACAGCACGGTATGACTGAACCAGCGAGTTACTATCAGACCGATTGAAATAAAAATTAATTTGAAAATCAATCGACGTGTCACTTGCTAAAGTGTTTTTATGATACATCAAGAGTTTTAAACAATTGAAAGTTCATCAATTGTCAATTCATATCCTGGAACAAGTTTGATTCATATAGAATCGCACCATCGTTTCTTTCCAGTTGTCACAAGTTTGATTCATATAGAATCGCACAAGTTACCTACCATGAGCTTCTTTGATGTTAGCTCAAACAGGATTTTCATCGTCACTGTGAATACTTAAGTATCACTCGGATGTTCTGGCAAAATCACAAGGATAATGTGTAAGACTCTTTATATATTTCTTGTTATTCACATTGTGTGACTTAGCAAGCATAATTTTGACAAGTGTCCTAATGAGATTTATGGATGATCTCTTTTGGCCCTAGACTCAATAGTGCATATTAGTTTTAGTGATCAAAGGCTGGAGCAAACTGCCACCTTTTCAATACCAACTAACTCGGAGTGAGATAGTTGATAGAAATGCATGTAATCTCCGTGAGAAATAAAACAGAAATCTTTTGAGAGATTCTAAGTGGCTAGGGAGGGTTGTGCATTGCATCACTGGGTCCATGATGTCAGTCTTCAATGTCAGCAATCATTTTTGTGATTCTTGACAGCAGATGTATTGACCCAGTTTCTGCCTAAGTGTAAGGAGGGCTTCTTTCTTTTCACCCTTTATCTTAACTTTTCTTTTTAATTTTTCAACCCCTTCAGCGCTTACCGAGACTTCATAACTAGTACCTTGTTGGGTTTGTTCCAGTACTGGCTCCATCTCAGTCGGCACTCTTCCCTTATTCTCACTTTTACTCCTTTTTTCATACCTAAGGACTACTACACTATCTAGTGGAATATCCTTGGGTAGATCCCTCCGGTTCTAGCTGGATCATGGGAATGAATACCTAAACTTAACCACCTTATAACTCCAATTCAGTAATGATTCATTGTCAAGTATATATATATAATATAACAAGGCAAATTTTTTGAACAAATTACCTTTGACCAAAGTAATAAGTCAAAATTCACAAAGAAAATCAATATATATATGTGATTCCGAAAGTATATGATATTCTCGGGTCGTTCTTCGTTACGAGGAATGCAATGGAAAGTCGAGAGTCGGTTTGATATTTGATGTTTGAATAACAAAGATTTTGATTGGTTTTTCTAATTCTACAAGAAAAACAAGTAAGGCAATCTAAAAACAAAAGTAATTAAAGCTAAATCACTAAAAACGATAACGGGAATCCTAAAAAAACATGACTTAAAACCTAATTTATCAAAATTTAATCCTAAAATGATTTTTTAACTTTTTATAAATCCTAAGTGACTAAAATGCAAGAACAAAGAAAAGTAAACCGCAAAAAAAAAAAAAAAAACGTTTTTAAAAAAGCCCCCCCAAAATAAAGTAAAAAACGAAGAAAAACAATATCGGGATCAATCCCCGTCTTTAAAAAAAACAAATTCTTCAACAAATTTAACCCTACGAAAGCAAAATTATTTTTTAAAAATCCTAAATGATAAAAGAAAATTAAAAAAAAAGAATTATATTTTTTATGACTTTTATTTAATTTTTTATGAATTAAAAACAGTTTTAATAAAAAATAATAATTAAAATTACTAAACAAAGTTGGAAAAATCTAAAAAATTCATGAAAAGTCCCTTGAACAAAGCTTAATCTAGGAAAAATAAAATGGGCAAAGCAGCTTATTGAAATAAGCTGGAAATAAGCTAAAATAGGCTGAATAGCTAAATGGACAAAATGTGGTTATATAATAAATTTGGAAAGCTACCACCAGATAGCCCTACTGGTGCTGGTGGTAGTGAGTGTGTGTGTTAAATACGTTGGTAGATGTGAGGTTGAGGTCAGGGGTTCGAGTCTTGCTCACCCCTGATTTTCCTCAACTCCCAATATATTTTTTTAGCAAAAATTTTTATGAAAAAGCTTTAAGACCTAAAAATAAGCAATTTTTTGTGAAATGACTTTTTATAAAAACCACCAATAAGCACAGAAATAAGCTAAAAAGAGTGACATATTGCTATTTAAACTAAGTTATAAAAGAGCTAAACTGTTGGCCTTTTTTAGACACAATAAGCTAATGACAAAGCAAATAAGCTAACAACTAACAATAAGCTATACCTAATAAGCATTATGGAACAAAAATTAAGCAAAAACAAATAAGCTAACAAGCCTAAAAGTGACAGAATCTCTTAAAAGGATTTTAACTTAAAATGCTAAAAAAAACTCATAAGCTTGAATAAGCTCTAATCTACACTAAATAAGCTAACAACACTTAAACCTATCCTAATAAGCAAATCTAAACACAACTAAAAGCAAATCCAATAAGCCAAAAAGCTCAGGAAAGCTAATAAGCTTATTGGCCAAATTTGGTGACCAAACAGCCTAAGGGGCCACTTTCTAGCTTATTTTTAAGCTAGAAAATGGATCCTTATGGCTTAGTGGCTTATACCACAAAAAAGCTTATGCAATAAGCTATAATAATCCACAAAGAAAAAGCATTTTGAAATTCATTTAAGCCATGAAAAAGGCTTATGAAAAAGCTGATTACACAGTTTTACTCTTTTTTGGTTTTCAGTTTAAAAGACAATTTGGCTATTTGCAGGCCTAATTTAAGCTAGTAAATAAGTTCTAAAATATGAAATAAGCAGAAACAAATCAAATACACACTATAAACTACTTGTGCAAACAAATTCAGACCCTAGAACAGCTTTTAACTAACTTAAAAATGAAATTGAAAAAGGGCTTTTTAAAACTAAAAGGTACTTGACAGATTTGAGCAAATTCTTAAAAGACAAAAGTGAAATAAACTAAACTTATCCTATGGCATTTTAACACTAAAAACAACACAAAACCAACACTTCAAAGTTGTTTTCAAAAGCCTTATCAAATAAGCTCTTATAATCTGTTTTAAATCCATAGATTTAAGTATCTTATAGACAAAACCTAAAAACTTGATTTTTCACTTTAAAAACTTTTTAAAACTGATTAATATAGCTTAAAAGAGGGTGTTAAAGTTGGCTTAATGACCCATATGAGTTTTACACCCTTTTTGACCCATTTTACCTACTGACCCAAACACCCCTTTATGATCTTAAAAACCATATTAAGCTTATAACAGATGAAGAAAACTTATAAAAACTCACAACAGGTTAAGCATAAGTCTAAATAAGCAATTAAGACACATAATTAAGCAATAGAAATAAGCTAGTAAAAAGGGCAGTTTTAAGCTATTTTAGGCAGTTTTAACTCTAAACATGCATAAATGATATTTAAGCCATAAACTAACATCAATAAGCAATAAACCACATTACTAGCATAAAAAAACAGAGATAAGCACTTAATAAGCAGTTGAATAGTAAATAAGCTAATAAATGGAAAAATGAACTTACAAATGCCTTTGCTCAAAACAAGGTTAATTAAGCTTTTAAAAGCTGATCTACAAGCTCTAGCTTGTCAAAGACAAGCTAGTGAAACCCATAAGCCCATCCAGGTTTGGCTTATCATCCATTTTTAGCCTTTTTGAGTGATTTTTGGTAAAATGCTTAAACACTTCAAGCTATGGAAAAGCTTGAATAGTTTAAGCAAACAGCTTAAGTACAAGTTAAAAAGAGCTTTTATGAGCTTATAAACGTTTTAAAAACACAAATGACATTAACTTAAAAACAAGATTTTCATAAAAACTTAACTTTCATTAAACTTTAAATATGAGTACAAGGTTAAAAAAAGTACAATAAGCTAAAATTAAACTAATATAAGCTGCTAAAAACTAACTAGATAAAATCTACATGCCTTTGAAGGCTTACAAAGGGTCCTATTTATACTAAAGTCTTCAAAATCTTGCTGCTTATCTTTATGCTTCTTCTGTGAGTGAACCAAAGGGTGTGTTTCTTGTGTGAGTGAAGTCTCCAAGTCATCATAGCCCTTCATTTTTCTTGCTCTCCAAGTTCATTAATCACAGCTATTGGTTCTTTGTCTTCATTCCTTGACGAATAGAATTATAGGGGATTACCAAGGTAGAAATGGAGTTTAGTGGAGTGGGGTAGAAGTGTGGGGTTGAGAGGGGGTGTGACATTTGCTTGTCGTGGTGAAGAGGATAGGGATAATGAATAGTAGGCAATGGCGGGAAAGGGTTTTAGGTTTTGGGATAACAGGATATAAGTTTGTGAAATGGAAACTTTGTCCCCTGAGTTTGTATGGTGTGTTTGCATCGTTAGTCCTTTTGGACTAACACTGTTAGTCCTTAAGGACTAACGACATAAAGGTTAAGGGTGCTGTAGGCTTAACAATAGTTAATATGTTTGGGCCAGGTTAATGTTTGGTTTGGGCTTTGTATTTGGGCCAGGTAAGGGTTTTGGATTTATTTGGTCTTTATAAAGTTTTAATGGGCTGACCCGGCCTATTAGATGGGTACGGGTTAGCCCATTTAACATTTCTTTGATATCGGCTTCATCTTTGACTTTTGACTTTAACTTTGTTGACTTTTTAGTTGACTTTGACTTTTTAGGTTTTCATGCTCTTTCCATTCTCATGCTTGGTTTTGTCGTTTTTTGCTTTGTTATTGTCCTTTTCTTAGATATCCGTTACCTGCACAATACAATCAAAACACATACACTTACAATGTATTCTTGGTACATGAATTTTTAGTCTTTAAGCATATTTTCCCTAGGTAAAGTCATGTGTGAATTAATGCACAACCAAAAAACCCATACAAAGACATTTGTCGTGTCCTCACTTCTCTGTCAAAGTAAAACACATAGAAAACCAAGAATCTCAATCCCCCTCGACTAATCACCTCGAAAAGTAGCTAAGTGTTCATCGAGGGGAATTAAAGAATCAATAGTTTGGAAAAGCCCCGTTTTGACCATTTTTATAAATCTACACTTATTACCACACATATTTTTGTATTTTTCCTTTTTCTCATTTTTTGTACTTTTTTCTTTTTAAGCAACTAACTATAATGTATGGACTTTCATTATTTTCATAACTTTAATGGCCACGGAATAAGAAGCACTTTAATCCTAAAATGCCCAAAAGGATAAATTCATCGTCCCCAACTTTTCACTCGTCCCAAACCAAGCTTAAAAATGAAATCACCGTTAAACATAAGTTAAGATGCTAACACTACTCATACTTGTACCTTGTGAATCTTTTCCCTCCCGGCAATTATTATATTTAGATAAATGTACTTATTTCGAATTTCAACCATGTATTAAATGTTTTGCAAAATTTCTATGCTTCACGTTCTACCCAAGAATAATGAGTTTGAAGGCGAGATCATCCCATGTAGCGACTTTTGTCTTGGCACATCCCAACCTTGCGGCTAAGTGACCAGGTTTTTGACACCCCACAGAGACTAGTATCGGGACTCACGGACCTTCGGTTTCAAAACCCTTGGATTTCCTGTATATACATAAAATCACAACTTAAAACGAAATAGTCTTAGTTCAAAAGCATATTTAAATTTAAGAAAAAGAGATTTTTCCTATATTTATTGAATCACGTTTATTACACTTAATATAATTACACATCCTTTAAACTAAGGGAATCCTTGACCTTTTAGAAGGCTGCAACATCGGTTGTGAACCGGCAAGATACAACAAACTTTTATCAGTCTCAGATAATTACTATGTGCCTTATTTAGAAGACTGCAATATCGGTTGGGAGCCTGCAAGATGCGGTAAACTTTTATTAGCCCACAGTTTTTATTATTATTATCACATCATTTTTCAATTTTTTTTAACACTTTATATTACCATGATATAGAGAAAATTTATTTTTTAGAAAATTTAAGTATAAATTTGAACTAAAATTATTGATATCGACCATACTTCAAAAATTATTGATATAAGTTTAATTTTCAAAGAGAGCACGTATTATTAGTCCGGTTAGAAGCTTATGGGAGAGAAAAGCCACAAACTACACTTATGAGCTCTTAAGATTTCCAACTAATCCTTGTTTAACATCTAAATCATAATTAACTCTATCATTTCTCGTTCTTTGCAAATTTAAAATATTTAAAAAAAGATACGCGGATGCTTAGTCTAAAAGTTAAGGGACAAGCTAGAGCTCAACACGCTCGATCGAGTCAAAATTTATTCTTATTCTACCCAGCAGGAAAGTCAACAATGTGATAAAACACATATTTTATTTTTGAAAAATTTTAAATTTTTTTATTTATTTTGGAATTTTGATGGTAAAAATGGGATTACGCGAAAACACCGCTGCAGGCACAATCAAATCGATAGATCCCCCTATACTAGAACTAAACATTGTCCTCAATGTTTTAAGAAGGGTTTCTACGTAAATCCTAAGTCGTTTATTAAGTATGCTTAAAGATAAACGTTAGTCGATAATATTAGGATATTGGATTGCCATAATGAAGCTGAGGATTTGAAGCTCGAGTGAACGAAGGACAAAACCACGAGCACGAGAGGCTTCAAAATCCGGGCAATCCAGGCAATCCTGGACAATAACACAAAATACAAAACACGAGAAAGGTAGAGGCGAGCCTCCTCACAACACACTTATTCATTACTACTATTATATTAGGATAAGCATGGGTTGCCACCCACGAAGTGCTTATTTTAGGTCACTAAGCTTGACCCATCCTCGAATTTAGTTGTCCTTGGGGAAGGTTTTGAGATATGGGACAACCATCGGTGGTATGTCCCCTCTAAAGTAGTGCTTGAGTTTATGACCATTCACCTTGAAATTTGGCCCGTCGGTTTGAGATAACTCGACGGTGCCATAAGGGAAAACTTAGGCAACGGTGAACGGTCCGGTCCAACGGGTTTTAAGTTTACCCAAGAAAATCTTCAATCGAGAATTAAAAAGAAGGACTCGGTCACCAATGTTGAAAACGCGGTTCTTGATTTTGAAGTCATGTATCTTCTTTGTCTTCTCTTTGTAAATCAAAAAGTTCTCGTAGGCTTGATCACAAAGTTCATTTAATTCATTGAGTTGAACTTTTTGGTGATCACCCGCGGACTTAAGGTCAAAGTTTGCATGCTTCAAGGCCCAATAGGCTTTGTGCTCGAGCTCGATCGGTAGATGACATGCCTTTCTGTACACGAGCTTGTAAAGAGTACACCTGATGGGTGTTTTGAAAGCTGTACGAAAGGCCCATAGTGCGTCATCTAATTTATCCGACCAAGAGGCACGGTTCTTGCCTACGGTTCTTTCCAAGATTTTTTTCAAACCACGATTGGAGACTTCCACTTGCCCACTAGTTTATGGGTGATACGCAGTAGCAAGACGGTGAGTGACACCGTACTTAAGCATGACCTTTGTGAATTGGTCATTGCAAAAGTGCGTATCGCGATTAGTAATGATAGCGCGGGGAGTTCAAAACCGAGCAAAGAGAGATTTTTAAATTTTAACAACAACTCGGGCATCGTTGGTGGGGAGCGCTTTCGCTTCGACCCATTTAGACAAGTAATCAACTGCCACGAGTATATACTTGTTCCCTCGTGAAGACGGGAATGGCCCCATAAAATTGATACCCCAAACATCAAAAATCTCGCAAACTTGGATGTCATTTTGGGGTATTTCATCTTTCTGCAAGATTTTCCCGTGACGTTGACAAGAGTCACAAGATTTGACCAAGTCATGGGCATCACGATAAATTGTAAGCCAATAGAAACTGGAGTCAAACACCTTTTTGGCGGTGTAGTTCGGGCCATGATGTCCCCCGGTGGGTCCATTCTGGCAAGCCTTAAGAATATCAATGGCTTCTTGGCAGTGAACACACCGCCGGATGACTTGATCCACACAGATTTTAAATAGGAAGGGGTCGTCCCAAAAGTAATGCTTCACGTCTTTGAAGAATTTGTCCTTTTGTTGGGACGACATCCCTTTAACAACAAAGTTCCCCGCATGGTAATTAGCAAAATTGGCAAACCATGGGGTACTAGAATCACCACGAAAGGATACCATACTAAGTGTTTTGAGAGGAAACATTTCATTTATTTCCTTGTTCTCGAGCACACTTTGATGAGGATTCTCTAATCGGGAAAGATAGTCGGCGGCGAGGTTCTCAGCTCCTTTTTTTTAGTGAAATTCAGCAAAAACTCAAAACTACAAACTTATAAAGGAACTTATTCTAAACAACTTTAATAAAGGCACTTTCTACTTTTGTCAACTCAATAAGCTAAAAACTTAGCTTTTTATTCTGTATCACAGAAACTAAAGGTTTAAAAGCTTTTTCAAGTTTTGGCTTATTATTTGCTTATTACTAGATGAAATTGAAAAACAAAAGAAGCTAAGTGAAGTATAAGATGTGTACTAAAGATTTCTAAAGAAAAATAGGCTAAGTATTAACAAAATTAATAAGAAAATTGAACTTGAAAATCTAACATTCAGCTTATTGACTGATATTAAGCTAAATTTGATAAGCTTTCTAGCTTATTTCTAAATCTTAGAAACCAAACTTTTGAAAATAAGCTATTCTATGATTATTAAACTAACCTAGATAAAAAACTTTTTAAACTAACAACTAGAAATAAGAAATCAAAGAGAATTTTTGCTTAAAAATCTAAAGGGCTTCTAATACTATTTGGCAGGGTTCAAATAAGCTAAACTAAAAAGCTTTAAATGAAATCTCATGATGAATTCTAAGAAAAACTAATTGAGTACTATAATGTGAACTAATTTCAAACTATAACTCTTCGTTTTCATAATGCTTAAAAGTGAATAGAAAAGACACTAGCAGCAACAGCAAAAACTATTTTTGCTGATGTGTTTGACCAACTTACTTGCAGGCTAAAATTCTTAACCTAAAACTTCATATACTCATTCACTAAATGTATCTACATATGCATTATCATTATTTGAACATTAGGATGCCTTGAACCATTAAACACTAAAACTTCTTAAACAAGAAAATTGCCCTGGTGCTAGCTATCAATTTTTAGAGCTCAAAACTTTGAATTCTACAAACTAACTTCTAAATTCTTTTTAAAACTTGATGATATAACCTAACTCAACTAAGCAAAAGGTTTTGACAGGATTGTGTTGACTTTTAAAGTCAAAAATGCATTAATCCAAACACTCTTTAACAATAGCTGTCAAAACTAAAGCAAACTTTAAAACCTATTTAAAAGCTTAAACTCCTAAACCTTTTATCTACTTTTACTTAGAATGACCTAATAAAGCTATTTGAGCTATAATTCTTCAAGCTTTTAGGGAAATTTAGTACTACTTAGCTATAGCTTAATACACTAATATTACGTTTTAAAAGAGAAACTAAGTTTTCACTAATTTTAAACTATTGAAGACTTAAAACGCTTAGATAAAAGCCTAAACAAATATAATTGACAGAATTTGAACAGGAATGAATAGTGATAAGCAAATGATAAAGCTAAAATTAAGCTAAAATGAGACTTGAGAAATGAAACCTGAGATTATTGTAGTCTCATAACCAAAGCCACTCTTGTAGAGTGAGTGGCTAAAAAAACTTGAATCCTAACGGGCTCCTAGCCTTAAACCTGAGCTTAAAGCTTCATAAGTTCTAGAGCTTTTATATCCTTGTTGCTTCAAAATGACTCAAAATACCTCAATGTGATCATTATTTTGCATTTATTGCATGAGAATGAGTAAATGAAGGATCTATTAACAATGTTTGATGAATTTTGAGCTGCATGAACAAGAATAAGCTCAAAAGAGCTTATTGAGAGCTTATTGAATGAAAACGGCTAAAAATTGAAATCAAAGTTCACTTAAACTTGAAAACTGAAATGTTATTACTCAAATGATGAAGTACAAGCTGAAAGAAGGAGAGTACAAAAGCTTAAAGCTGATTGCTAAAAATTTGAAAGAAAATGCTTAATATTGAAGAAAATACAAACTAAAAATTAAAACACATACAACAACTGAAAAAAATGAAACCTATAAGTCCTATTTATAGAGAATTGAAGAAGAGAGGTGAGAGTTTCTTGAATCTTCCATTGAATCTCAGCCTTTGATCATTTTCGAACGATTTCTAGCCGTTTGATCATGATGATGAGGTGTTAGAACCAATAGAGGGGTGCCACGTGGGTAAATTGATATGGAAGAGGGATTAATACGAGGTTAAATGCTGTAGAGGAGCGGGGGAAGGATTTGTGGGTGATTGGGTTTGATGCGTTTTTTGGCGGGAAATTCTGTTGAGGTTGTTAGGGGACGTTTTGTACCGCGTGTGTGTGTTTGAATGTTTGGAGTAATAGCACAAATGGTCCCTGCGCTTGCCCCGTCCAAAGTGTAATAATAAAGAGGTTTGGAAATGACAGCATAGGTCCTTGTGGTTTCTATTTCCATTTTCTCCTTTTATAATCAACTTTCTCACTTATGCAAATTTGGTCCTTGAACTTTAAAAGTCTAAATGAGCCTTTGAAACTTGTCACTATTAGTCCTTGGCACTTTAATTGGCTTTCTTTCTTGCTGTATCGGGCTGATCCGGCTTTGATCTTTGGCTTCATCTTTTACTCTTGTCTTGTCTTTTCCGTTTCCTTGTCGGTTTTTGACTGTTTTTGCTTCTTTTTGTCCTTTTTATCCTTTCCTGCACAATTATCACAAAAGCACACATTTTTCTATTCTTTTGGCATTTTCTGGCTTTTATTTGGCAAAATCCTGGGTATTTAATATATACAATTAAGCATTTATCAAGGATGCCTTCCACCACATCAATGGTTGAATCTCCCGAATCGGGATAATCAACATGAAATGATTCAAACTCGGGAAGGGAGGTAGAATTATCGTCACCTTCCGAGTCGTAATCATCACTCTCAATACCCGGTGGTATTGAGTCATCCGGACCGGGAAATATATCGATCTCTTCCCTAAGAGAGTCACTATCCTCAACGGGGATAGGAAATGTGGGAAGAGACTCGATGATCATATTTGGATTAGCATGAAAATCTTCCGGCGGACGGGGAGATGAATTATCGTATAGCAACCTCTCCAAAAGACTAATATATTCCTCGTGCTCTCTATTAACAATTCTTGGAGGAATTGTTATGAGTTCACCGGCGAACTCATCGAAGAGAGAATCAATCTTGGGAGAGGAAGCCATCAAAGTATCACGATTGAGTAATGATTCAAGAAGATAAGACTCGGTATCAAAATGATCATTTTTCGGAGTAGAATCGAGGTCTTCATTAGAATTCGGATTAATCATAGTAATGATTTCTTGTCAAGAATCAAAAAAGAGGGTTCGAATAAGTTTTAAAACTTATTTCATGAATAACCTCCTCATGACTTGACTCGTCATCACTAGAGGTAGAATCGTCAAAGAGAGGATTAGAAAACGTTGAAAAATTTATCGTTTGAGAATCATCACAATCGGGCACATCACACTCACTTTCGATATCGGAAAAATCCTCGGACTCACTTGGGATTGGGACAAGGTTCTCATCACTAGACTTTATCAATTATGTTGGGTTTATTGATTTGATGATTACAAAACTACATATGCTTAAATGAAGACGAATGAAACAACAAGGGATTAATATGACACTTTGGTATTCTACATATGGAAGAATTAAAAGCTAGAAGATTTCCATGAAGATAGGCATTGAAAAATCAAAGAATATCAAAGATAAAGGAAGGTTTTAATTAGTTTTAATTAGCTTCCTAATACAATTAATTAGCTTCCTTTGTAAGCCTTAATATCCCTCTATATAAAAGGTATTAGGGTGAATAGTTTTATCATCCAGAATAGAATAGAATAGCAGACTTTTTAATGAGAGTCTAGCAAAAGCGTGTGTGTGTACACGTTTAGTAGTAGTAGTAGTTAGTGTATTAGATAGTGATTGCAGTCTCATTTATTCTGATCAAATATAATGAAGATTTCAATGTTCGGTTAAAACCTTGTTTGGTAATATTGTGTTTCTATTATTTCCGCTGTGCATATCAATGTTACCTGTAAAACTAATCCTAGATGGGCTGATCAATTCACAACATGTGGTATCAGAGCGGGTTGCTCTTGATATCTAGGATTCAAGGTTTTATGGTCGAAGAATGAAGAAGAAACCTAAAATTCGTATATGGTTTCTAAGTTCGGATTTTTCTGGGCAGCCGTGGTAAAACGATGATAAATCGTTCGTTAACCGTTGGATCGTCACGAAATTTTTACTGGTGGTTCTATACACATATAGGCACGATCTGATTGGAGCAATCTTTGATTTGAATCAATAATTTTAAAAAACAGCCCATTAGTCCATTAGGAGCTCAGTATTATGTATAATGGATTACTAGAAGATTTGAAAAAAAAATGTATAATGGATTGGTTCAGTTCGGTTCGGTTTTTACGGTTCGGTTTTTATGTCAAAATCGAAACCGAACCGAAAGTTCAGTTTTTGAAAAAATAAAAAACCAAACCGCCGGTTTCTAATTCGGTTTCGGTTTTTTTCGGTTCGGTTTTTTCGGTTTTCGGTCGGTTTTGATTTTTTTGGTTTTTTTTCTCACCTCTAAGTCCATAGATAGGTAACCAACTTACAAAAAGTTTCAATGTTAGGTAACGGACTTTGTAAAATATCATTCAGACCCATCAAACTTTTAAATGTCGTTCAATATAGGCAATAACGGGCAAATTTTAAAAGGGTTACCGGCTCAAAACCGACACGTCACCAGTTTAAATAATTAAATTATTTTTTATAATTTTTTTTCTTTATCACAACCCACCACCACCCCTCCTTTTTTATAACCCGACCCATCTAACTTAGAACACAATGACAAAAACCGACCAGTCCATCTTCAACCTCCCACACGACATAATCTTCGACATCTTATCTATTTTTGATCTCCCTAACATCTCTGTTTTTTTCTTTAAAATCCTCAACGTTCAAGCCCCACCCAATTGTTTGTTCTTCGTCATCTGTTACAAGGGAGGAGGAAAAAATAGCAAATTCGGCCGATATATTCCAGAAATTACTAAAATGGAAGAATCAGAAATGGAGTTTAAAGTGTTGGAAACACAAAAAGTGTCGGTCACTTCCAAGTTGTAACAGGTCTTAGCTCGTAGATTGTGTCATGTTAAGTATAGAAGCTAATCCGGCCCAAGGCCCATGGGAAGCCCATCATAGCCCATGGGCCGGCCATCATGTAACTATATAAGCCCTCTCCTAGCCTTGGAGAGGGGTTGGTTGTTTCATTTCTTCCATATTTTTCCACATAGTAATAACATCATCCATTCCATCACTTTCTCTCTCTAAACATCACAACCCACATCTCTCTCTTGTTCTTGGTTTAGATCATAAGATTACATGTTTCTTCAATTGGTATCAAGAGCCATGGAGTGGTGTGTTTAGTTTTTGTGTTTATCTTGTGATTTGTGTTCAAAATCTTTATAAAGAACAAAATTTTTGATTCAAAATTTTTTGGCGTAAAAACCTTAAAGTTTTCATTTTTATTGTTCCTATAGGGTTAGTAACACTAGTTGTACAAGAATTTTTGCTAAAAACCATTCAAAAATGTGTCTTTTTGAGTTTTGAAAATTTGAGTTTCGTAGTAGTTGGAACCGAACGAGTACAACCGAACAAGGTCACCGAACGAGTAAGCCGATCAAGAGAACCGAACTAGCTCAGTTATAGTGGGAACCGAACTAGTATCTCTTTGGCAACCGAACGAGTTGTCTGTTTCAAGAACCGAACTAGTTCATCTGTGTTGGAACCGAACTAGACTCCTGTCAGTTGGAACCGAACGAGTGCTCACTAGTTAGAACCGAACGAGATTTAACTCAGTTGGAACCGAACTAGTTAGTCTAGTTGGAACCGAACTAGAAGGACCGAAGTAGCTGTTTTCATTTGGAACCGATCTAGATTTTCATTGAGAACCGAACGAGTAAGAAAGAAACTTGAGATTAATATCTTCATCCTCTGGCTTGGCCTTGAGTTGGTTAAGCTGACTTAGAATCTTCTGCATCCTGTCATACCCTTTGTGCAATCCCTCTGCTTCACTAATTCTGAACTCTGAAAATTCTTGCTTCAGCATAGACTTTCTCATCTTCTTGGATTCGGCATTTCCACCAAACCTAGCTTTGACTGCATTCCATATATCCCTTGCATCATCCATATAATGGAAATCAGCCACATGATCATCAGGAATAGACTGAAGCAAGGTAGTTCTTGCCTTTGATTCCCTCTGAACAGCAATGTGTTCATCTGCAGTCGTTGGGGGAAGAATAATGACCCTTCCATCACGATCTCTTCTAGTCCTTTTCAAGTTGTTGCCATTTTGAATCACCTTCCAGATATTCATATCATTGTTTGTGATCCAGTATTCCATCTTCATAGCCCAGACCTCATACTCATCCTTCTTCAAATAAGGAAACTTTGCATTGTTGTTTGAGACAGTGGTAATGATTTGAGGTTGAATGTTTTGTTGTTGTTGAGCAATGGTGGCTTCACTATGAACACTAGCATCATCGCTTTCATTGTCAGATCCTGCCATTTTAAAGGTGTAGAGAGGTGTTTGGTTGTGAGGTTTATAAGGATCTTAGATCTAGGAATATTCTTCTTATGAGAGACTCTCAACAAGCTCTGATACCACTTGTTGGATCCCACTCTAGATAGATCTTTACTGCCTGTTAAGGATGGTGAATAGCCTATGTAATCACAAGCTAAACACAAGAGAGACTCTTGCTTAGAAAAGCTAATGTCTACGCGGAATATAGACACAACTAATAAGAAGAACAGGATTGATAAAAACTAAAAGATCCTTCTATGGATTTCTATTAACGAACAAGGAGAATTGTGTTTTTTGGATCTGCCTATTTCCCTAAGCCGTGGGTTCTTTTTGTAGTGGTGAAACCCTAATCGGCATCTACTAAAAACACGTGAGAATAATATGCATGACACTTCCTAATTTAGCCCATGCATATCCTTATCTCTAACTAACTAAAACCTTATCCTGGAATAACTATTTGACTCTACCAGGACTAAGTACTCTACCAGTAATAACCTTACCAGCAGGAACTACATACCTGCCAGTAGGAACTACTACTCTACCAGTAGGAACTACATACCTACTAGTAGAAACAAAGTATTCCAATTATTCTTAACAGCAGTTGTTGTTGAATCGCTTGTAGGGCTTGCAAAAGTGCAGTATTATCGGTCATGGTCACTTAAAAAAAGAAACTTTTTTTTCGTAAACAGTACGAATGAATAGTACCGATGAATAGTAAACATTTTTTTTAGGAAAATACAATACAAGGATAGATGATCTGGAGTTAGAATTAGGAGAAACCTAATACGATAACGTACCAGAACTTGATGGTTCGAATATGATGGAACCAAGGGTTATCACTCAGGGCAAACCTGCTCTGATACCACCTGATGTAGGACATCGGAAGATAGTTTCGTTAACAGCCAAAGGTAATGACCAGGTTAATGGCAAATGCCAAGAAACCTAGGTTGGTTTCTCGTTCACGTAGGAACATAAGCTAAAAACGTAAAAACACATATAAAAGAAATCTGAATAATATTGATTGAATTGAATTACAATATGTTGGAATTTGGTTTATATAGACCTAAGAATCCTAAAACAACTATAACTAAGAAAACTCTTGGATAAATCCTAAATAATAAAAGATAATGCATAACTATAAAGATAAATCCTAAACCAATTCTAATACTAATCTTAATATGCTAGAAGGTTCTTTTATTGTATTTTTTTCCCCATCATATATCTTCTTCGACTCTTCTTTGATAAGAAACACTCTCGAACCATCTTCTTCGGTCACCCCTTTTGAACAATCTTCTCCGATCACCCCCACAAACCATCGATATCAAATTTGACATCTTCTTTGAGGGTTTAACGAAAGGTATCAAATTCTAAGGTAAGAAACAAACTCTTTATCATTTTTTATGTAAGTATTTGGTTTTTAGTATTGGGTTATTGAATTAACTATTTTAATATCAAACAAATACTTAAGTTTTAATTTTTACTATATATTAATAGGATTTGAGTCTTATGATATTTCGACTATTGAATCATCATCTTCGGTTTTGAAAACAGCCAGTGTTTATGCTCTTGAAGCTCTTAAGATCTCTGCTAGTGATAGTGAGTTCTTAACTTTTTCCATTTCTTTTTGATTTTCTGTATATTTTTAAGCCAGAAATGATTAATTAGGATTAATTTGTTACTTTTAGGAGGTGTTTGGGATTGCTTATTATTATGCCTAAGATGTAATGTTTATATAAAGTTGACTGCTCTGCTTATCCCCTTTTGTAACGAGTAAATAAAGCATTTATTTTCAATAAATGGATGTTCGGGATTGCTCTTTTTTCTACTTATAACCAGCTTAAAAATAAACACTTTACGAAATAGGGGTTTTATCTGCTTATTTTTTTGAATAATCTAAATTGATACTATATGTAGATGGAATCATTTCAAATAAGCAGTTCCAACTTGCTTATTTTGCCTTATGACAAACAGCTTAGCAGAAGAAGTTTGATCACTCACTCAATTTTAAACTGCTTATCTGCTTCAAAATAAGCAATCCCAAACACCTACTAAGTAACTTGAGACCTGCTTATCTTAAAGTGTGTTAGCCTCAAAATATTGAGCCGAACAAGGAAGCTCGACTACTAATCATGGAAGCACGGTCTTTATATAGTAAATGTTGTAATAGGCTAGTTACGGGTATCTGGCTCATTTATTTAATCTAATTGTGTAAGCGTTATGGGCTTAAGCCCACAAGACCCCAAAGGTGTAACCTTGTGTACTAGAACAACCTCTTCACTGCATGAAACTGATATATCAGGTTGCCATTAAAGCTTCAAATACACAAGGGAACCTATCATGTATCTGTATCAGTGAACATTAACCGCATCGATCAGTTTCATCCTTGGATTTTGGCTATTGAAGCTGAGCTTTAAGGGTTTGTTGCAGTCTCACACTTTCCATATCAAATTTTCTTAGCAGGTCTGGACATACTATCTATGGCTATAAAGATCCCTCAGGCGTCCTGCTTCACTTGTAAGCCTAAGAAAAATGTATAACTCACTCCTACACTCATCTTAAATTCCCTTCTCAACAGACTTCAAAATCATCACACCTGAGCCTTGGTTTTGTAGACCTAAAAATAAGGTCATTTCCACATAGACCTGTACTATAATGATAATCCCTCGGAAATTACTACTTCTAAATGAAAATGAGTTGATCTATTGTACATCTTCTGTAACTTATGCTCTTAACATAAAGTATGACCAATTCTGCTATACAGGGCTCCATGGTGCTTGATGAAGACACATACAAAGCCATTCACAACTCTGTAAACATTGTCTTAGAGGGAAAGAGGATTCTTCAAATCCCTTATTGAGAAATCATAAACTTCCTTTCTCAATTCGACCTCGCAGCCCCTCATATTAGAGGAAAGGAATGGCACTCTTACACATTCCATTAGGATAAACCATAAATCGGCCGAATAAATGAGGCAAAATGGCTAGGAAAAGACTGATGCTTCAATTCTAGAAACTGAGCAAAAGTACCTATCATCATAATCAAATTGCCGCTCACTCTTATAGCCTCATCGACCTTGACCAACCAACCTGGCTTTAATCCTGATAAACTATACCTCTGGTCATCGTCTTTTGTCTATCAGATTCCATTTTGTCCAATAGCAAGATATTTCCCTAACTGTAGGACAAGCTGCTGCCCATGATGCCGTTTTGATTGAAAGAAGACCGTGTGCAATCTCTCTCTTGCATATGTTCAAACACGCAGGCAAGATCATTATTTGCTTGATAACTCTGCTTGGTTCAGAGTTAAGAATAGCAAAACAAGCAAACAGACAATGTAAATAGTCTGTGTGATTGTTCGTTTGATGATCATGAACATAGCTAACAAAGAACTGCCCAAATTTAGACATCTTCATATGACCTCTTGTCCTGAAAAAGTGAAGTGAATCCCCAAGTATCTGTGATTAGATGATGATAGTGTTCACCCCTCTATAAAACAAATCAACAACTACACTTGGTGCAAGTTTTGGTACAGGACCACCAAAGATCATCATCATATAAGAGAGAGAGCAAATACCAGTGTCAGAAATGGTGGTGTATATCCACCATTCTTAAGATGAGGACATGGCATTGCAAGGTCAAAAAAGAAGGAATATCTATTAAGAATGTTCACATTGAGCCAATGAATGACCAGGAGTGAAGTGATGTGAGCATCAGTATGCAACAGGTTGTAAAAACAGGGAGTTAAGCAGTATTCAGTTTGGACCATCAGACACACCAGCAGTAGTATCAACCCCTTTTTTAAACCAACAGGAACTCCTAATCCTACTTGGCTGCAAGATCAGCTGACTTAAAGCTCTCACTTTACAATTTGGCTTCAAATGCTTGTCTTTGAAGTCTAGCAAGTTCCTCTGCATAATCTGAACTGACAGCTCTATCCATTCAGAAGCTGTCATGTACCTTGACCTGAAAAGAGTTAGAAGGAAAAGAAAGAACAAGAATTACTTGTTCATCACACTCCGAATCTGAATTATCTTGTGTACCTGCATGTATGTTAGTATCTTGGGTACCTGCAGGTTGTGTAGTTTTGAAACGAGTATAACCTAAAGAATCAGTCAAATATCCAATGTCAAAATAACCTTCATATGACCCAAACCCTGAACATTAAGTTTATCTTCAAGATATCTCAGATTAAAGTATGTCTTCTACTTTTTGCTGGATAAATGTAGACTCTATAAGCTTACTATAAGCAGCATACCCAACATAAAGCCTTCCAGCACTTTTCCTCAAATTTTCCCAAAGTGTTCACTGGGTTAATTATGGTCACCCAAGACACATTATAGAAAACCAAAAAGTTAAAGATTGACTGATGTTGAACTTCCATACACTATTCATAAGGTGTCTTGTTAATGGTTAAGTCACTAGAACCCTGTTCAATCAACATAACAAGCAGTACTAACCTGCTTCTTGTCCAAAACATGGTAGGCAACTTAGAGTCAAGCAAGCATTAGTTCTTGCTGCCAATCTAATGAGGGTTCTATTCTTTCTGTTCAGCAACCCTATTTTTGTTGTGAGGGTTCTGGCATTACTATAATCCCTTCTAATCCCCTTTGACTACAAGTTTCAATTAATTTAGATTTTTAAACTCTGTAAAACATTGTCAACCTTATTCTTTAACCTTTTTTAGTTAACAGTTGTTTCAATAAAAGTAAAGAAGTCCCATAAGGAATACCATATGACTCAATCCTATTCCCCAAAAGAAAAACCCAAGTAAAAACCTTCTAAAGTCATCTGTAACGCACACAAGTGAGTAATGTACTTGATTATCAATGCTTAGATAGAAGTAGGACCAACGAGATCCATGTGATTAACTGAGAGGCGCAAGAAATGGTGACACAGCAGTGATGCCTTGTAAGATGCCCTTGTGTTGCTTTCCTTTGTTGCAGGTACACATTTGTTTTTGCATCATTTGTGAAGAGTTTAGGAGGGTAGCCCCATTGACTAATCCATAGCTTTTGCCACTTGTTCATGTTTTTTGAAGTTCACATGAGCATCCTTCTATGGCCATTTGGTAGAACCGACTAAGATGCTTTTGCCACAAACAGGTACATCTCTTTCAGGTTTAGAATGCAGACAGAATTGAACAAAGAGATTTTTCCATCTTCCTTGAACTCTGAAACCACCTACTATTCTCAGTAGTTGGAAACCCTTAGAGAGAACAAGACACATCATTTATCTGTGAAAAGGACTTTTGTTCTTGGTATCACAAATTTGTGAAACAAGAACATGTTAAAGTTTACGAACTCTTCCACATAATAAAACATTTTCAAAGTTTCAATTTGGAAGTCCTTATAGTCCATTTTCTAGTGATTTTGCCATCTCCACCTCTAAAAGTCACAGTACCCAGTCCCAAATAATGCTTCACAAATTTCATACCAATTTACTCCTAGTGCCTGCAATGCTTCTGAACAACCTACTATTCACCATTCCAAAATCTCATTCCTATAAGGAATTACCTACAAAACAACACACACTAGTATTCATGAGAGACCCAAGTCATTACTGACTTGGGCCTGCCTTGTGATATTTAAGATGTTAAACCAAGAAGATTGATGAATCCACCATTGTTCTTGATCCCCATGCATATTTTTGGCTTAATTCTCCAAGAACAACCTGCGAGGCTTAACAGCAGTTCCTCCCCACTTCCCTCATCCATTATACATTTTGGTTATAATACCCAGGCCTACTAAAGTGTTGAAAATAATGACTTGATGGTCTGGTCATAGTCGACAGCATGATTTTTCCAACCGCAGTAAAATTGGATTCTACCAAACATGGAACAATGTTGTTCGCTAGTTCGTACTACCAGCAGTAAACAATATATTGGTCTATTCCTATAACAGCAGGAATATTGTTAATCTAGTTCCTACTACAAAGCAGAACAGATGCTGCTTTTGTACAAATGAGGGATTTTTTGCAATATTATTCCACATAAGGTTTATTATGCAATTACCAACTGTTCTACTCAAAAAATCACAATCTTTATCAAAATGAAATACACTACCAACAAACAAAACATTTCCTTAGAACCAAAAGACCTTGCCATTTAACAATACTCCTACGGTTTATTCCACTCGTATTACTTAAATTTCCTAGGAGGTTTTACATTCTCCTTAAAAGAAAAACTAAATCATCATTGTGAAATGATTGTTGGTCAGTCATCTTTGACACTGGCTTGAAGTCAACTGAACTAGGGGCAGAGGCTAAGGGTTCATTGGTCTTGGAGCTTGAGGACTTGACACTTGAAACACAGGATGCAAAGCCAGTGGTCTTTGAGTCTGAAGACTTGTCACTGTTATCACAAGAGACAAAGTCATTAGATACAGAGTTAGTTTCAAAATAATTATTGGACTTTGAACCATAGTAACTTGTAAGATCAAGGTCAGATTGGTTGAAGAGGCTATGCAAGTTGCCTGTATATAGGAGATGGAACAGCATGCTATTCCAACAACTTTAGACAAAACTGTCATAGACGAGGTTTCTACTGCAACATCTTCAGTGTTGTGTCAAAGAATTCCTAAAGGCGCCAGCAGGATCAAAACACCTCATCGATCCAAAAAGTTTCTCCAAATCCTAAACCAAATATTGTCTAGTACATGAGGAGCTATGATCCTGTTTGTCCCAGGTTTTTGGAAGAGTCCTTCCATTTTGTCCAAACCTTGCCTTAGTCTCCTCAATTGAACCTTAGTCATTCATTTTTCCAGTTTAGCCTGTTTCGATAATTAGTTTCTCAAGTATATTTTAAACATGTTTTTGTTGTGTAATCTAAATTAGCAGGATTAATGATTCTAATTCTTTCTTCTAACGCTTAGCTGATTACTTTGGTACCGATCCCTGTCTGTTGATTCTAAAGTTGTAAAGTACGCTTCTATATGCTATTGAACTGAATATAACACTCTTGAAAATGAGCTTTCTATACTTGTCAATTTCCTTTTTAATTTAGCATATAGATGTTCACTTAACCAAAAAGGACAGAGTTCATGTGACCTGAAAGAGGATAACCCATGATGGCAAATCAGCAAGCAGCATTAGAAACATCATCAGCAACATCACCAGAAGCTATTGACCATAGCACTACCTAATCAAACATCCCCTCGATCTCCAGCAATCATCCCATATATTTTAGCGGCACCATTTTCCACAACATTACTTCATGATCTGACCAGTTTAATATTTGAATCAACAACAACAAGGGCCATTTGGTTCTCTGCTTATCTAGCTCCTTTAGTTTGAATGAAGAGTAACCGTGCTTTAGAACCAATTGTTTCCTGTAGCATTCCTGTAGCAAAGTGACCCAACTCTAAGCATTTATAGCATATAACCTTCTCCTTGTCAAACCATGCAGCATCCTAGTTATTAAACTCATCTTTTCTCTCAGCTTACTTTCAAATCTGTTAATTCTAACAAGAGCAATGCCATTTGCCATTGAAGTCTAATTCCGCCAATCCAATTTCCCAATCTATTCAAAATTCTTCATAAGTGATCTGCTGTTGTGGATCACTTTTCAGCAACAAAGGAAATGGATAACATTTCCATCAGCATAGCTAAGAAAGCAGTAGGACGTGATGAAACAGAAGTAAATGAGTTTAATGGGAACTGATCAGGATATGACACATTGAATTATGTTGCTAGCATCACTAATAAAGAGCTGAAATGGGTAAGCAGAAAGTACCTCTTAAATTCATGACTTGACCACCCTCCACATCAATTTTATAGAGTCTAAGCTTAAGTGTAAATCATCAAAGGCTTTAGATAATCAAGACCACCCCTTTGTTTTAAGAGTGATGGCCACCCTTGACCAAAGAGGTGGAAGGTTCTGAGAACTATCATAGCCCTTATCTAAACCCACTGATTCAGATACCCTAAATGCTAAAAACTCCTGCTTTAGAGCATTGACTCCTCATCTCTAGACTCGTCTAACCCTCCAAATCTGCTTTGACAGCCAACCAGATATCTCTAGCATCATCTAGATGGTGAAAATCAGCCATATGATCCTCAGGAAGAGACTGAAGCAATATAGTTCTTGCTTTTGTCTCTCTTTGAACAGCAATGTGTTCTTCAACAGAAACAGGAGGAAGAATCATAATATTTTCCTTTGGATCCCCTTCCTGTCCATTTCCACTGTTTCTATTTAGAAAATGTTCCCAGTTGTTGATCACTGTTCAATGATCCAAATACCCATCTTCATGGCCCACGTCTCATATTCCCTCCTTTTTTTAAAGTAAGAAAATTTTGGCAATATTGTTTGAACAAGCAAAGTGTTGTGTGATATTGTTGAAGTTGCAGGCCTGGGTAGTTTGTTGAGGTGTGAGTGTGATTTAGAGAACTCAAAGACCTGGTTCAAAAGTTGACGCATGAGAACGAACAAAAGGTTCAGTTGTTGATGGAAATTGAATGTTTTAGAACTGGCTGTGTGATGGCATAGGATATGTTTGTGATGATTTTGTGAAGACATTGATGAGGTTTTTTATATGAGTAAGAAAGTAAAAGTTTCTTTAACAGAGGATCCTCTCTAAGCCTCTGATAAAAACACTATATTTTGATTAGCGTCACCCTAGAAGCATCTTTATGCCTGTGTGTGAGGTTGTAGAGCACTTATGTATCACAAAGCAACTCTAATAAGACTCTAACCAAAAGAAACTATTGTTTACGCGAATATAAACAACAGAGTTTAAAGAATTAATTAAAAACAACGATCCTCTAATGATAATTAAAGTGTTATTCTGATCGGATGGTACATCTAACACCATATATTTCTTAAATACACAATGAAACTCAACTACTTGTTTCCATTAGGACTCGCTAAGAGCTAAAGTGAATAAGGGTAATCACACTTCTAGGATATCTCATGCATCATACCCAATCACTAACTAACTTAACTATCAACCCGGCGTAAGCATAATACTACCAAGACTAATATTGTAACTACCTAGTCAGGAATACTTTTGTTTCGTCCACCACTAACTATAACATTATCCTTACCAGTAAGAACTACATACCTACCAGTAGGAATAACTTTACTCTACTAGTAGGAACTACATACCTACTAGTAGTAACTATCTATTACAAACTTCCTAACAAGAATAAACTGAAGTAAGGTAGTTCTTGCCTTTGATTTCCTCTGAACAGCAATGTGTTCATCTGTAGTCATTGGGGGAAGAATAATGACCCTTCCATCATGATCTCTTCCAGCTCTTTTCAGCTTTGCCATTTGAATCCACCTTCCAGATATTTATAACAATGTTTGATGATCCAGAATACCCATTCTTCATAGTGCCCAAACTCATACTCATCCATCCTTCAAAATAAGGAAACTATTATGCATTGTTGTTTGAGACTGTGGTAAATGATTTATGAGGTTGAATGTTTTTGTTGTTGTTGACAATGGTGGCTTTACCTATTAACACTAGCATCATCGCTTTCATTGTCCAAATCCTGCCATTTTACAGAGTGTAGAGAGGTGTTTGGTTGTGAGGTTTATAAAGATATTAGATCGAGGAATATTCTTCTTATTATAGACACTCAACCAGGCTTCTGATACACTTGTCGGGATCCCACTCTAGATTAGATCTTTACTTAGCCTGTTAAGATGGTTAATAACCTAGTAATCAACGAAGCTATAACACAAGAGAGACTCTGCTAGAAAAGCTAATGTCTACCGAATATAGGACACAATTGAGTAAGAAGAACGATTACTCTTATAAAAACTAAAAGAACCTTTCCTAGGATTTCTATAAACGACAAGGACGAAATGTCTGTTATTTTTCCTGATCCCCCTATTTCCCGCTACGCCGTGGTGTCTTTTTTGTATGTGTGTGAAACCTAATCGCATCTCCTAAAAACACGTGAGAATAAAATATGCATGACTCTTCCTAATT
Source organism: Tanacetum coccineum (assembly GCA_026074375.1). Classification (NCBI taxonomy): domain Eukaryota; kingdom Viridiplantae; phylum Streptophyta; class Magnoliopsida; order Asterales; family Asteraceae; genus Tanacetum; species Tanacetum coccineum. The sequence goes on along the minus strand of BQNB010014908.1, from coordinate 9,381 downwards.
TTACTCATGCATATCCTCATCTCTAACTAACTAAAACCTTATCCTGGAATAACATTGAACTCAACCTAGACTAAGAATAACTTACCAGTTAGAACTACATCCTCCAAGCAGGAACTACTCTCCTAACCAGTAGGAACTACATACCTACTAGTAGAAACTAAGTATTACAATTATTCCTAACAAGTAATTTGTTTAGCAGTATTCCTCCCTTGAGTTTTAGCATCTCCTTCAACATTCTCCATTACATCATCCACCATATCATTTAGCTCATCAAAGGCACTATCATCAAACATTGGCTTTAGTCTTTCACTATCCTCTCACTTTTGGATGCAAAATTCTCCACACCCAAACTATCAACAGACAAGAAACAAATCATCTCTTTGGTAGGTGGGAATTCTTGACTTGAATTTTAACTTTCCAACATTCTTAGACTTCTTTTCTTTTCTTCAAATTGAGGATCTCCACAGCTTAAGCATCCTTTTCTTTCTCCAAGTCAAGTACCCTGTCAGACAATTTTGTACAAATATCCATCAATTCATAAGGTTAGTCTACCCCTCATCAAGTCCCCAGTGTGTTTACCACCTAAAGAGGTAGAATCATGGGGTGTGGTACTTATCCTTCAATTCATGTGTTCAAGTCTTTCCTTATCACTTAGAAGTAATCAGTAGAATCACTAGGTAGGAAACCTCAATTTCTTTTTCTGTGGACTTTCTTGAAGTCTGCTTTGTACAGAGGTTGAATGTGATGGTTGAGATCAGGTAGGTTGTATGATGGGGATCCATATGGTTTGTTCTGGAAGCCTTCCCCCAACATCACCTGAGCTGAACCAACATGTAGGAAATAAGGGTGGTGAAATCCTACCAGAAAATTTATTTCCCTGTCTTTTCATATTAGCAAAGACCTTCTTAGAGTGAGAAGGTATATCATAAGTCTTCTTATGTTTGGACATTCCTTTAACTTGTTTATTTAGGAACACTTGCACAAACCTAGGATACATAAAGAATTTAACTCCATCTTCCAAGTTCTTCACCATGTTGTCAAAAATGTACTTGGAAAAATTGAATTGTTGGTTTGTGGCAAGACAGATGATAGCAGAGGCTATAAAGCTACTAAATTCGTTCAGGCAAAGTCTATGCACTAAGGCGTTGCAATAATTATGTGAATTGAAAACTTCAACTGGAGGAAGAAAAGAAAATGGCTTTTATTACAAAAAGTAAGCTTCTGTGTAAGGTTTTCATACCCAATTCTTTCCAATTCTGCAAAAATGGTAGCATTGGGCAGACAATCAACTTTATCATCTTTTAGATGAAGAGCCCGTCTTATACTTGTTTCAGTGATGATCACCTTCTTCCCATCTACTAGGGCTTGTATATATCGTCTCCCATTAACCGTCTTTCGCCTTTTCTGTTGCCCAGCAACAGCTTCAATTGCAAGATGTGTAGATAGTAGGATTTGATAGTTTAAAGCATAATGGAATTTTAAAAGCTTTAGAAATCAATAATTTCAAGAAATCCATCACTTTCAAGCAGGTTATTTCAAGGATGCGACCATGTAGTGATGTGTCAGCAAAGTTAGTAATCGGCATTTGTATGGTTTGAACTATTAAAGATGACATTGAGTTAGGGTTTTTACGTTTAAAGCGCGTTTGAATGATATGAAATCGAATGAAACCCAGAATCGAAGTAGATATTAAATCACCCAAGCAGCATTAACATTGAGCCTAAGCAGCAGTAGAAGTCTGCCATCGCAGAAACTTAATGCTTAGCAGCAGTAAAGTATTCCAGCAATAGAAACTTAAGGCTAACAACATTAATTTTGAGTTACCAACATTAACTTCAATTTCTTTCCAATCAGTTTTGTCATCATTAAATCAACATTTTTAACTCACAAAAGTCAACTCTCTTTTTGTTTTTTCCTATTTTTTTTTTTTTTTTTTTTTTTTAACTAAACAATTTCTCCTCATTTCTTTTGCTTACCAAATCCATCTTTATTGTTTTTTATTTCACGACATCACTTTTTCTGTTTCTATGCTCACCACATCTCTCAATTCATTTTCTTACTTAATCACTCTGTTCTGTTTTTATTTACACATCCTCTTTCTGTTTTTAACTCACCCATATTTGACAGTTTAGAACAAAGTTCATCCATTCCTCAGTTTCATAAGGTCCTCAAACGAACCCACTTCTAAGTGTGTGAACTCTTGAGAGAGGTGGATCATTGGACTATTTAGATGTAGTCTCAAACCTATATTGAGCCATCTACAACCCTCTATATATGATACCGTGACCCAAATGTCCAAGGACTTGGCACATTAAGTGTTTGCTATGATTAGGTCCTATTAATGTTCCCACTTGTCCTCGCTCTTACATCCTAAGCTATAAACAGCATGCAGCCTTTCCATTATGTCACCTAACTCCATATGACAGCCCTACAATCACCAACCTTTTCAGGGGGGCCACCAGATTGAGGTATCTCAGTGTCCCGACCTCTTTTGGCTTGCCTAGGTGTTTGAGTCTTTTTAAGTTGATGGAACAGTGATTGGTTGATGTTTGCATATCCTTCCATCTATTCTTGACTTCTTATTGACATGATTATCCTTCACTCTTTAAGCAATACTTCAGAGGTGAAGCCTTATTAATTCCAAGTACCCCAATGTTCTTATTCCTGTAAGTGTTAGTCCAAAACAAGAATACACATCCAGAAGTATTTTCTTTCTTGTTTAACAGTATATAAAATTATGACTAAACATTTTCACTAGCATCTTAAGTATAAAACTAGCATACTAATTGATACAACTACAGTACTTAATCCTAGCCTAGCAGTATAACTTTACAACTACTAGTTTTAACTTCAAATTCATCTCAATACATCTTCAAAAACATATCAATCATTATCTAACAAAACAAATCTTTCAAAGATTAAAGTAACTTCCAATGCTAGCAATCGAAAGTTGAAACCTCTAACCACAAATCCTTTATGAGAAGGTGTCTGCAACATTATGATACTTATGTATCTGTAATGACTTATGAATGAGCCTCTTCTTATAAGAATCACTGATGAAATGTGGCCTTACCTCTATGTGCATGGTTTTAGAGTGAAATACTAGATTTTCTCAATACAGATTGTACTCTCTATTACTCAATGAAAATCTTGGTGTTCAGAAGTGTGAACCCATAATCACGCATTTAATTTGAATCCATAAGATTTTGAATCCATAACACCTGTCCACAGCAATTAGCAGCAGCAACATACTCTGCTTCAGTAGTAGAGTTGGCAACTATAGTCTGCTTCTTGCATTGCCATGAAATTAATCTTCTTCCAAGAAATTAACAACCTCCTGTTGTGGATTTACTGTCTAAGCTAGCTCCAGCATAATCACTATCAGAATAAGCTTCCAAGTCAAATGGTGAATCTCTGTGGTACCAAAGGCCCAATTTAGGTTGACCTTTCAAATAACTAAAGATCCTCTTCACAATATGAAGATGTGAGACTTTATGAGTAACTTGGAACCTTGCACAAGTACAAACAACAAACATTATGTCAGGCCTAGAAGCTGTTAAGTACATCAATGATCCAATCATTGATCTATATAAGTGAACATACACATCCTCATATTCTTGATCCTTGGTCAATGCTTTGTTAGGTTCCATTGGAGTGCTTGCTATCCTCATAGTGACAAAATCAAACTTTTTCAAAATATCAGCCACATACTTGTCTTGGCTGATGAAGATTCCATCATCTTTCTGCTTTACCTGCAACCCTAAGAAGAAAGTGAGTTCCCCCATAGAACTCATCTAGAATCTCCTGTGCATGATCTGCTCAAACTCATCACATAAAGACTTCTTTGTAGACCCAAAGATGATGTCATCAACATACACCTGCACTAACAGGATATTACTTTTTTCCTTCTTGATAAATAAAGTCTTGTCTATAGTGCCTCTTCTAAATCTATCTTCTAATAAATAGGTAGACAAGGTCTCATACCAGGCTCTAGGAGCTTGATGTAGACCAAATAAAGCTTTTTCTATCTTCAAAACCAGGAGGTTGGCACACATACACCTCCTCTTCAATTATACCATATAAAAAGGCACTCTTCACATCCATCTGGTACACAATAAACCCCCTGATTGCTTCTATCCTAGCAACAGGAGCAAAAACCTCATCATAATCAATTCTTTCTTCTTGGGTGTAACCTTGTGCCACCAGTCTTGCCTTGTTTCTAACTACAATCCCTCTCTCATCTTTCTTGTTTCTATAGACCTATTTGGTTCCAATGGCCCTCTTGCCATTAGGTAGATCTACCAGAGTCCAAACCTTTTGAAGTTTAAATTGCAGAAGCTCCTCTTGCATTGCTTCTATCCAGCTTGGATCTGTCAAAGCTTGGATCAACTTTTTGGGTTCTTTTTGAGAGAAAAAATAGGCAAATAAGCAGTTTTGATAATCTTTGTGATTTTTCTTCTCTGCCTTTTGATGAAAGTCACCAAACCAAGTTCTTCAAGATTCTGTTGTGACATTCTTCTAGTAAGTGGAGCTGAATGCAAATCTCCAATTATTTGCTCAAGTGGATGATCTTTGTGAATTCTGGTTGTGGGAATAGGACTGACATGCATGGTTGTCTCCAAGTTGTTGAGGTCAGCCTCTGCACCCACATCTTCATCATCATATGCATTACCAAAAATTCCAGTATCATCCATTGGAGACATATTTAGAACATGTGAAAGAGCAAATGCATTTTTAAAAGGAGAAAATCATTCAAATAGATGTTTCTCAAATGCATTAGTAGTACTAACAGAAGTTCTAGCAGCATTAACTGGTGATGATGGAGCATTATCAGTAAAAGATGGTCCAACAGCATTAACAGGTGTGCTAACAGTATTAAAACTATTAGTCCTGTTAATATGTTCAATATGCTTTTCCTGTTGAAGTAGCCTTTCAAACTCACTTCTTATATCTTGTTCATCCTTCCCACTTTTATCTGAAGCTCCACTTTCATCCACTTCTGTAGGCTTCGTTCTAGCATATTCTTTACTGTCCTTAGGACTTTGAGAGATTAATGGATCAGATGTGCAGAAAGGTATTAGAATGTACTCTTGTTCAGGTTCTTTCTTCTTTTCAGCTTGACCTGCAACAATATTATCTTTGGTTCCCGCAATACCATTAGTTTGATTTCCTGCAACAACTGGCACATAGTTCATAGATTTTGTCAAAGAATCAACATCAAAAAGCCAGTCTGGTCTATTTCCTGTCACATTAGGAGCATTTTCAAGTAATCTAATGTTTAAGGTCTCTTCAACTATCCTGGTCCTTGTGTTAAATACTCTCATAGCTTTACTAACCATAGAGTACCCAACAAAAAATCCATCATCAGCTTTTCCATCAAACTTGCCTAGATGATCCTTTGTATTTAAGATGGTAACATGATACCCAAAATGTTTCATGAAGTCTATCAATGAGGTTCTTCCACGAATAAGTTCATAAGGTGTCTTGGTATGAGGCCTAATGACTAAGACCCTATTTAGCACATAGCAAGCAGTATTAACTGCTTCAGCCCAAAAGGTGGTTGGTAACTTAGAGTCAACTAACATAGTTCTTTCAGCCTCTATCAGTGTTCTATTCTTCCTCTCAACAACACTATTCTGCCGAGGAGTCCTAGCAACACTGAATTCCCTCTTAATCCCCTTTATTTCACAGAACTAATTCATTACATTATTTTTGAACACAATTCCATTGTCACATCTGATAACTTTTACTTTATAGTCTAGTTGATTTTCTATTTCTATTATGAATGTCTTTAATATCCCACTAGTCTCATCCTTAGTGACCAAAAAGAATACCTAAAAAAATCTACTAAAGTCATCAGTGACAACTAGGCAATAAGACTTTTTCATTAAACTCTTAACATTTGTAGGACCAGATAGGTCCATATGAAGCATATGTAAAGGTTTGCTGATTGAGTTCACAAGTTTGGCCTTACAGGAGGCTTTATGTTGCTTTCCTTTCTGACAAGCAACACAAGAATGATCATTTTCAAAAATCTTTGAGGGTAAACCTCTTACTAGGTTTCCCTTAACCAGTTTGTTTATATTTTTGAAATTAATGTGCCTAATCCTCCTGTGCCATAAATTGGATTCATTAATTATGGCCTTAGCAAAGAGGCAAGTTAAACCTCTAGTGAGAACAATACTCTTTAGGTCAACACTGTAAATGTTATCCTTTCTTGGAACTCTCAGCAAGACCTGACTTTCATCAAGTAGCTTAAAGTCAGAAGATAAGACAAGACATTCAGTGTCAGTAAAAAGAACATTATTCTTTTTGTCACAAATTTGTGACACACTGAACAGGTTATACTTAAGCTCCTTACAAAAATACACATCATCAAAAACCAATGTTCCTGTTTTGATTTTACCTTTTCTAGAAATTCTACCTTTACCATCTTCAAAGGAAACAAATCCACCATCATAATCTTCATACTCAGTAAGATAGCATTTGTTTCCTGTCATGTGCCTAGAACAACCACTGTCAATTACTCCTTTTTCCTTGTACTCCTTCTGCTGTGGGTTGCCCTGCACATAAAATAAGAGAATTAGGCTCTTTTGGGGATCCAAGCCATTATAGACTTGGATCTGCCTCGTGCATCAATGTAAGAATATTTCTTGAAAGTATTTGATGCACTACTGTGTTTGGCTTTCCAAACCCAGCATGCTGAGGCCTTGATAACATTAACCTCTTTTCCCTTATTTTTACTTACTACTGCTTTATCCCAAGCAGTAGTATCTTTTACCCTGACAGTATTATCTTTTTTATTGAAAATACTGTTCTTGTTTGCTGAATACTTGTTAAATGGCCTTATGATTTGTTAATGTACTCTTTTGAAAGCATTTGATATTAGTCTAGGAGGTTTCACAGTTGGTTTTGAGTCAACAGTATTAACTGGTCTGACAGTATTAACTTCTACACCAGCAGTCTTAAGTTTGCCTGACCTGGTTAAAACTGCTTGTGGAACAAATCTTTTTTTAGGGTGAGGGTTAGTCATTTTATTAGCAAAGTTCTTGTGATTCACTCTACTTGAGTTGTTCCACACTGGTCTTACAACCTTTTTATCACACACATAATGAAGATGCTCAAAACTACCACAATCAAAACAAGCTTTATTTATCATTTTAAAGTTACTTCCTAGTCTTTGGGACATAAGATTGTTCCAGTTTCTTTGGTTCCCTCTAAGATAGTGTTTGTATTGTTTAGGTCTTTCTACCTTCTCTACTGTTTCCCTAGCAGACTTAACAAATTTTATCTTTTCAGTGCTAGGTCTAACAGTTTTATCCTCAATATTAGGTATAAATTCTACCTCACTTTCATCATCAAAATTCAAATCCTCAATGATTGGAGGTCTAAAGTTGTTCTTCCTAACAGTTTTAGGTTCTACTGTGTTGTACACACCCTCATTTTTTACATCAGCAAACTCATGATTTGACTCAACTGTCTTAACATCACTAGGTGTAACATCAGTAATAACATCCACAGACTCACTTTTAACTATTTCATCCATAAACATTAGATCAGGTTTGAGGGGCATGAAATTCCCTGTATAAGGTTGGGGAACTACATGATATCCTTTATTTGATTTGGACTTATTATTCTCCTGATATTCTAACATCTCAAATGAATTCACAAAACTTTCTACTGCAGGAGAAGCTGCATTATATCCTAATCCTGTTTTAAACTTGTCACTGACTTGATTTTCCAGCAAATTGTTCAAAGATTTAGATGAAATTTAAAACTTCTCTAATGTTAGTTTTAACTCATCTCTCTCTCTTTCTGCTTTTTCTAATTTCTTTTTGTTTTCAACTAAGGCATTATCTCTTAGTTTAACTTCAAGGTTTAAAACATTAATGCTCTTTTCAAACACAACCTCATTTTTCTTATAGTAAGCTAGTCTAGCTTCTACTGACTGTAAACCTGCTTTATAAGATACTAAATTAAATTGAGAATTTTTTGTAATCTGAAGACAAACTGTCATATTGTTCTTTGAGAGTAGTATAAGCTTTTATACATGTTTTAGAACAAGAATCTACCTCAGAGTCTAAACTAGAAGAACTTCCTGAAAATGTGTATGCCATTAATGCATAATTTGTAGGATGCTCTTCTTCAGCTTGGTAGCTCCAATCATACCCTCCAATTCCATCTTGAACAATCAAGGCATTTTTAGTGGGAGTTTCCACTGTAATAGTTCTTCTACCAATCTTTCTTCCTCTGTTTTCCTGATTCCTTGGAGCCCTACATTCTCTTGCAAAGTGACCATTTTTATGACAATTGTAGCACTTCACTTTTGACCTATCAAATCCAATGCTTTGACCATTTATATCCAACTTCCTGCATGTTGTCTTGATGAACCTTCTAGCTCTGATTGTCAGCATGTTGAGGAGAATTGGGCTGACTTGCTAGGAAAGCACAGATCACAACATCACTAAGGTTATCCACAGACGTAGAGTTAACAGGATTACATTATGTATGAGCAGCACTAACTCCATAAGCAGTGGTATCTGCTTCATTTGTGCTGCTGGTGTTGTTAGTACAGTTGGAGGACACAAAAGCCATATTTTGTAGATTTTGGCTTGTGCTTGTTGATCCTGTAAGTTCAGGTTCATATATCTTCAAGTTGTTATACAAGTTATCCAAATTGATGGTTTCTACTTCCTCTTTGTTCCTCCATATCAAAGCATGAGTCTTCCATTCAGATGGAAGACTTCTCAACAGTTTTAAGTTCATGTCCTCTTGCTCAATAACTTTACCTTGAATATCCAACTGACTAATAAGTTTTTGTAACCTATCAAAAGTTTGATCTATTGTTTCTGAACTTGATCCTGCAAAGTTCTCATATTGTTGCTTGAGTAGTGTCCTTTAAACTTTCTTGGATTCCTTGTTTCCTTCATACGTTTTCTCTATAGCTTCCATGAGCAATTTTGCATCTTTATATGAATGGAACTTCAGTTGATCCTTATTTGGAAGTGCCATCAACATAGTTCCTATAGCTTTCATCTCATTCTTCTTGTCCAGCTTTTCTTCTGCAGAAGTAGGTTCATATATTTGCTCAACTTCACCAACAGTTCTCTTTAGCACTTTGTTACCATTCAGAATTACTTCCCAGAGGGAGTAATCAGTCATAAGAAAGTATTGTTCTATTCTCATTAACCAGAGATCATATTCCCTTGGGTTAAGGATAGGAAGTCTTGCAGTCAGAGTTGTAGAAGTAGTTTCTGCCTCCATCTTATCACTAAGAAATAGATCTAGTAAATATTATTTATATCTTCTTATTCAAAGATTCACAAGCTCTGATACCACTTGTTGATTCCAATGAATAGATCTTGAACTCCTTAGCTTGAT